>LKNJ01000097.1:2055-85382 GCA_002120245.1 Maccullochella peelii | reverse complement strand
CCACTCTGCAAGCACTGCCTCTTCAGGGTGGAGTACTGCTGCCCCTCGAAGGCCTTCACTGAAGTGAACATACTGCCGCCCTGGAGGACACAACCAAGATGACGAGTACGGACGCCAGTCAGACCAAAGTTGTTCTGTACATATTACACGCACAGAAACTAATCATATCATCACACGTTCACTCACACATTTTATGAACACTTTATTTCATCCCAAAAACTGGTTTCTCACCAACAAGTAACTTCCCCTGGCATTTTTTGAAACCAGTTTCCCTTCCAACACCTCTGCTCTTCCACTCACTCACTCGCTCACTGACTGACTGACTGCAGAACCCAGCAGACATTAATACCTTAACAGTGAAAGCTCTCAGTGGAAATAGGAAGTCGATGTGCACTGTTGCCTTGAGCACATCTTGGATTCACTGGGTCAAAATGATTAATCTGTCAATTCACTGATATCCTCTGGGGCCTAATTATCACTGCTATACATTAAAGGAGCCATGTACACATTGATCAGCTCGGTACTAGCGGGGCACACTGTACAGAGGGACTGGTGAGTCAGTGTGGAGACAAATTTAATTGATAATCAATACTGAAACATTGAATAAACAAACCTTTTCACCTTTTACCTAGCACCTCTCCAGCATACATGATTGTTCATTATTATGACCCATTAATACAGAGATTACACGTAAGTATCGTAATACAATTGCTGTCTATATCGTAACCCCTATATTCATTTATACATATTAATCAGTTGAAAGCTTCATTAATAATTCACTCTCCTTTTAGTTTTGGTCTCCACCAACTCCTGAAGGAAGCATCTGGCTCTTTAGCTGCTATATGTTCCACTATCTTCACCAGCTGGTCGCTAACTTTGCCTGCCTGTTGAAGAGTTGGGTGATAACACGTTTCACCTCACACGTCATCATTTCATGCATTGCTAATATGAAAAAAGAGCCCCATATTAGCTCATCACACATATCTTGGTATCAGCGAATATGTTTGTTGATAAGTAATTGCCTTACAGAAATGCCAAAGATATATTTGCAGAAACTTAGAAACGTTGTCACAATTACGTTGTTTGTCCAGAGAGAGAACTGACACGTTTACTGTCAAATGCCCGGCACATTACAGATGTTGTTCCCTATTCTGTAAAAAAAATAATTTAAACAGGAACTCTGCTGATTTTACACATAAAAGTTTGTTTACAGGTGTTGGGGAGTACTACTGCGTTTGTGAAAAAAAGCTGTAAAAAGCCTTTTTGGCTGTCGGACATTATTTTGATCTCTGATAACTGGTGAGAGGGAGTTAGTCTTAATATATTAAGATAAACAATTTTTTTTTTTTTTTTTTTAAATCAATTGATGATTAAAAATGCTCTTTAGTTGCACCCTTAGAAAGAGAGAGCTGTACATTTACACTGTGAGCACCATAATCAACAAGTCCTCATCTTTCACACGAGCTGAGCCTCAATGTGTGTTTCAGATGACAAAAGTTATTCATGGCTGAACTTTTAATGGTCATCAATTTACATACTTCCTTATCTATCTGCGTCATTTCATTTCATAATCAATACTTCTGCCAGCCAGAACTATTGACAATGGATAAGAGATTTATTACAGGCATTCAAAGCCTCTCAGGTCACTGAACGCCTCAACAACGATGTTTCAAGCGTGGTTGACTTTGATATGTGGTACGTGCTCTACCAGGTGAGCTACTGAGGCACCCCATCCCCTCAGTATCTCTGGTTGTACTGTGGATAATGTTGTAGGGAAGCATGATCCAACTTTTTCTTCCCCAATACTGATTCTGAATGTGTTTTAACTCCAGTTCTGAAAAGTTAATATGGTGTAACATCAGTACTTGATTTCTGAACTTTGTTAAAAATGTAATAAAATGTCTTTCGTCCATGCAAAAAGTGCATTAAATAACATTAACATTAAATAACATTAGCTAAAACCTAATGACAGTGTCAACACTTCTGGCTTTACAGTAAAGGCCTCCCACTGTCTTCACATTAAAATGCATGCATTTCCACGCACACACTGGGAGTGACTTAGTATCAGCATTAGCTTTACTCAACATTAGCTCACTGCAACAAAGGAGTTGCTTGTGCACACAGTAATGTTTCCATGCAACAGCAACCTGTTTAGGGAGCTTTAACAGGATTCCTCTTAATCACAGTAGGACCTTATTTGAACCTAACAGTGTACAGCTCATTAACATTAACATGAACTGACTGTAACACAGGTGGGTGGGTATCTGGTTGAGTACAAAAGTCTCAGGACTTAAAGATGTTATAAATTGTTCTGGATGAGATTTTGCCTAATTTGAATGTATAACTTGAGGGGTGGAGGTGAGGTTGAGGACACCTTTGTAAATCCTAAAGATCAGGGCTTGACAAATCCACATCTACATGCAGATCAATACAGACCTGCTGTCCTCAAGGTTAATTTGACAGCCAACTTTGTTTTGATTGAATTGCCAAGAAGCACCTAAAAATGACAGAACTTATCTGTACAGTGATTTAGGGCAAGTCTCCAAACCCTTAACCTTTATACACTTTATAAAATGATTGCTGGCATGAAAATAAAGTTGGAAAATGTGGATGTGTTTTCTGTAGATTCGGAAAGAAATCTGAAGTAAGAACTGTCTTCAACGTACAGCAAAACGACAGCATGTGCCATTTGTTCAAACGCTTAAAAGAACCTCAGACTTCTTGTGGTCGTGCTGATGGACGGTGGATGGTTGGAGGTACAAAGTGTATGACTGTGACACCGGAGACTGAAGTTCACATTAGAGCCCAACTGATAAATCGACTGACGTTAGCTCATTGCTCATAAGTCAGCCAACTGTAAAATGTCCTGCACAGAACATTTATTGGTCACAACTGTAACAAACTAGTTTCAGGCAATATTATCTCAAATGCTTATTTATGTTCTGAGTTGTGTAAAGAAAATTAATATCTGCCAATGTATCATTATTGGATTTTTTAAACTCTCAAATATCAGTATCAGTCTCCAAAATCCTGCATTGGTCAAGCTGTAGTTCACATCCTGTTTCCTACAACAGTCAACGTTTGTTGCTTTTAACCGTGAACACAATCTTTTCCTAATTTTAACCAAATAGTTTTAGTTACCTAAACTTAACCAAACCTTAACCATCGAGGTGGCAGATCAGAAAACACTTGTTTTGAACTGAATTGTTTTTGTAACAGCCATATTGGTTTGCAAGGCACTGACAAACGATGTTGTCCTGCCGACAGGGTGCCAGATCAGAAAACGCTCACATGAGTTGTTTTGGAAGGCAATATGGAAAAAAAAAAAAAAAAAAGATTTGCTGGGGGGTTTTATAGTTTTTTTTAGGATGATAGTAAGCTGAATATCTTTGGGTTTTACTATTGGTATTACCACCAAATGAAGTAATACAGCACGCAACAACATAAATGGGAAGAGAAAAAAACTATAACATGTACATTTAGTGCATGTTAGCCATAATATAACTGTATAATCCAAAATTCATCATCCATTCCAACCTAAACACTGCAGCACAGTGAAGTAATAAAACCAAATCCTGTTTAAGTATCTTAATGCCACATTACAACCAAGCAGCACTATCAAATGAAGTATTTTTTAATTGGGCTGAGTTGACCCGTTCAACTTCCAGCGGTGCTCAATGACATCCAATATATGGGGGAAATTAAGTGAACAGAAAATGGAGGGACGCCAAATCAAAAAGGACAACAGGAGCAACTTGAAATCTGACTACTGTACCTTTCAAATATCATTAACTCAAGCCTGCCCTCACTACAGCAAATATCAACATAAATGTGGTAATTATATATATTTAACCACTTAGAGTACTCATTAATCTCTATGATCTAATATGTATATGAATAAAAGGAGGCTTCCCTATAAGAAGACCCCTTTAAGAAGGTCCACACAAGCGAAGATCTCAGATAATACCTGGTCTATGTTGTTACCTTTAAAGCCTTGAGTCTGCACATTCTTTGACCTTAATTAAAGAAAATATCCAGTAACTTCAATTCAGACGCTTTAACAAGCTAGCTCACTCTTGAGTGAGTGATAAAGTAAATTCCTGGGGAAATGAGGAGGTCATAGTTGGAAGCTAAATCTGACAGATGGCCTGGTGTCTTGGCTCGTGACTGCAATGGGGAAAACCATGCTGTCACCTGGCCTCTGCGGACGGCCAACAGCATTACCTGCAGAGAAGCAATCCTGAGAAGCTGCTGCACTGGATGCCTTTACTACTGTGGCAAGCACAACAACAAGCTCTGCGCTGAATTAAAGCTGAAAGGTTACTTTATGATACACGGTCAAAAACACAGTATATATTGTATTATGCTCATATTTTTCCAAGGATTTCTAATGTCCCCAATCATCCAATGTTCCAGTCTAAACCAGCACTGTCACACCTAACTCGGGGGCAGTGAAACAAGCTGTAAACACAACATCTTACATATTAGGAGCTTTTAAAGCTGATATGGCTAATGTGTTAGCTAACAGTTGCCCATTTACACATCCAGCAGACATGGAGCAACATTCATTTGGAGTCATGTTTCTGTCCACCTGACGAATGTGAGTCCAGTACTGACTCTTTTTAGCTCAATTTCGGTCTCCACCAGCTCCTGAGAAAAGAATCTGGGTCTGTTCAACTTATTCCCCAAGCTAGTTGCCATCTTTGTTGAAAACATTTTTGTTGAAAACAGCTCCCTGTTGCTGATGGAAATGAGGGCAGGAAACCAAAACAAGGACGCTAAAAGTTACTTTCATTAGTCTGGTTAAATAGTATTCTGTTTAACTGTCCTCCTGCAGGTATATTTCCTAAAGAATAACTGACAGACTTTATTCTTTTTCAGATTGACACTCCTGTACTGCACTGTTGTTCCTGTTATGATTAATTAATTTAGAACTACTTCTTTTTAAATTGTGTGCACGTCTTACAAATTGTGCAGCATCTCAGGATGCCATGCGTCTCTGCTGCTCTAAATGAAAGTTATCCAAGCTTGACGTTTCTGCTCTATGTGATGCACAGAAGTCTTGAACATGTTCAGACTTTGCCTGTTGTATCATTAAAGAAATCTTACCATCAACCGCTTCATTTTTCATTTGCATTCCAGACTTATATGAACAGACTTATCTGACCCTGGTCACTGTGTTAAATGCTCATTGTTCACATGTTTCTAAACTATGTCAACATCTCTGAGCTGTGATAGTTTCTACATACACTGAGAGAGGTCATCCCAGAAAGAGGGCCAAAATGTCACATGACATTTGATGATATCACCTGATGACATCAGCCTTCCTAAAGCATGCATCGCAAAAAGTGGAAGCATAAAAACTCACACTGATATATCAGTGGGCATAGATGCTTTCATGTGGAAAAAATACCGTTGGAGTGCAGACAGTTGTTTGGCAAAACTTCAGCTCTCCCACAAGTGGGGAAGCAAAACAGATGGCAAAGTATTGGAAGGAATAAGGAGGAAATACAATAAAAAACGCCTACACATTACAGGAAGAATGGGACTGCAACAAACCACAGGAGACAGGAAGGATTATATTAGTCATAAAGTGGCCAGACATAAAGCCACAAGAGAGACTAGATGACTGGGGCTGTTGGCAAGATGACATTCCCATCATTCATCACACTAAGTTACTTGAACACCAAATTTAAGAAAACTGAAAAAGAGTGACAGCAATACATTAATGACGGGCATTTAAGGTCTCAGTTGCACATCCTAACTGTCTATGGCAGATTGTGTTTAATGGAAAGTGTAAAATATGCTAAAACATGAGAAATAATATGTTGCTGAGGAGAAATGTGCCGAGGAGGGAAACTTCTGCTGAGGATGAAGAATTCCTGACTGAAAGATGATGCAATCCTCCCCAAACAATTGAGTCATGATTTAGAAATGACAGCTCCTGCAGTGGAGGGAGCTGAAAAGCTGGAGGGAAAAGCCGTTCAATGATCAATACTCTGAGGAGAAGGAAACAAAGTGCCCGTTCCAGCAGATGGGAGTAACGTGGACTTCATAACACAGTGTGTAATACAGTGTTTCTAGCAATGTGTATTAATCATTAGCTACACTTGAACTCCAACAGTTGATCCAGGGCGACAAATAATTCATAATGCTTACTCTCTGCTCATTTCTGACTGTGTGCAGAGCTTGTCCTCTAGTGTTTCACTGATTGTTTACTGAACAGTATTAGAAGCTTGTCCTCTTGTGAAGCTAGAGACTTTGGTGGAGAGGCAAAAGCAGCCCTAACAAACCGATCCCAGTCCCAGACCAGACAGGTCTTTGATCTTTGCTGCAATTGAACAACACACCTGAACAAATGCCTGAATATGAGCCAGAGTCTAGATTAAAAATTGCCCCTGCTTCATTCCACTATGCTAGCCTTACTGAGCAGGAGTAACTGCTGCTCAGCACATGTCAACATCAATCTCATTCTACTGGTGTAGCTTGGTACTCTAGCATACTGGCAAAGGTACCACAGACTTTTGATAACGGTACAATGGCAGAAGTTTGAAAAACACGACTGCCATTCTGATGTATGGCTAACAAGCAGATCTCTCTCTCTAAAACGAATGCTTACGGTGGTGATGTGACACTATAGGTGTGTGTGTAGCTATAACAAGCAGTGGCATGTAGATGTACAGACCTGAAGAGGTGACAGAAGAACCCCACTGTAACCGTAAAAGAGGGAGATGAAAGTGAAATAAATTTGACATTACTGCAGGTTCAGGGGAGCTACTGTGTGTGGAAACACTATGTCAAATGATTGTAAAATTATATTGTCTGTTTGTTCCTAAACTGTCTTTAAAACTGCAATAACTGATTGATTTGGGGACTTTGGGGGCAGCAGAAACAAGCTGTAAACACAACACTGACATATTATTACCTTTTAAAGTTGATCAGTTGCCTATTTAGACATCCAGCAGAGCAACATTAGCATTCATTTGGACCCACCCAACAAATGCATGTCCAATATTCACTCTCCTTTTAGCTCTGTTTTTGGTGTCTACCAACTCCTGAGGGAAATATCTGGCTCTTTAGCTGCTAAATGCTCCACTATGTTCCCCAGCTAGTCGCTAACTTTGTCTGTCTGCTGTTTAATGCTGGGTAAGTAGTGCAGTGGCATTATCACAGCATGCTTGCTGAAAACAGCTGCCTGCTGTTGCTGGAAACGCTATATGAGCGGTGAGAGTGAACCAGAACAGTGCAGACCAGTTGCAGACCACCAAAACAATGAGCTGAACGAAGCTATAAGCTCCGTAGAGCTGAGACTTCAGAGTCTCTCACTTAACTTCAGATTTATCTGTTGCAGCTGTCTAGTTTTTGACTTAAGCAGTACTAATTTGCAATAAATTCTGGGTACATTAAGATTTTTTTCAAATTAAAAAACATGGCTGACCGAGCACAACCGCTTCTAACCACTCAGCTCACTCCAGCAGAATATGCTGTTACCAGGACATATTACTGGAACAAATTCAGCTTGTATTCAAAATGTAATAATACAAACAGTAAATAACATCAAGACTGGCTCAGGATAGTTTCCTTTACGGCTGACGATGTACTCACTGCGGCATATTTCCAACAATCTCTACAAACTTTCCCTTCTCATTAGTTGCTGTATTAACAAACCAAATTATGAGCCATGTTTTCCTCTTTTTTATCCTTTGGTGCTACTGGTCAGCAGGTGTCACTGACTGTTACCATGGAAACATTGCTCTTGGTTCAGAGCTAGCCTGGAGGTAGTCTTGCATAGCCAGACCCATCTCCACACTTTGTTTTTGTTTGTTTTGTTGCTGGAGAGAGGTCTGGCTGAACCCATTATCATTCTGGTATAGGGGGAAAAAAAACACTCTGGCTTGTTTGTATTTCTTTCAGTCGTCTTGGGCAGCGCTAAGCCCAGGAGTACAGTGATGCCCTTGCACAATAGTGTCAGGGGTGGAACTTGCCATTTTCAGCGTGTAGGTTGCTAGCTTGGAGGTTGTAGTTGTTGTTTTTTCACGTAGCGACAGAGACTTTGAAAACGCTAACACGCAGAGAGCGGAAGGGGAGGAGATTTCTGACTGAAATAGTCGGCCAATGGCAGGCTTATACCCACAGCCTACTTCCTGTGAGTCAGACTAACCTGGAGGTAGCGTGGCTAACTTTTGAGGCCAACAACAAGTCTGTCTTTTTTTTATGAAACTGTTTAACTTGTTTTAGACTAATCTAAGAGCAAAATTAAGACTACAGACCAGACTAAAATATCTTAGTAAAACCGGCCCCTGGTCTTGATTGGCTAAACATACCTGGCTAATCAGGTGCGTGTTGAGCAAAGGAAAAGCAGTGCTGGGCCACTGGAGCCACTGAGGCAGTACCATAGACAGCATTTATCCAAGAACCCCATAGCGCAAACTTAACAGTACCATGGACAGCTCCTGTGCTACAACACTGTGTTTATCCCCCAGGCAGCCAACCTTCCTTTTGACCAATCAATTGGTCAGAAAAAAAGTCAAATCTACTTATATCCAGGAAGGCAGTCTCACCGGAGGATAATGGTGCGCCAGCCTACACTTAAAACAATTTTCTCCACACTCTCCCTGGTATCACAGATACAGAGCCTGTTACTTTAACTGTTTTATTCTGGGTATGATGTTGCCCTGTTGTTGCTATTGACTCTAGGCAACTGAGTTTCTCTAGAGTGACCATTTCAATGCTGATGTACAGTGTGCATGCAGGAGTCAAGTAAGAAATGCAAAGACCAAACATAAAGAATATATCCAGTGGTTACATCTGTATCTATAGTGGCTAAACAGTGCATGCAAATGTTTGCTGAAGGATTATAAAATTAAAGAATGATGCAGCTATTAGAGGCAAAGTACCCCCCCAATTAGATATCATGATTGCAACTGTTCACCAAACTGTGCATCACTTCATTAATGTGCGCAGCAGGCAGCAGCAGATTCTGGCAGCGTTCTGGTCAGAGATCAGGGAAGAGTGTGTTCGGGTGTTGCTGCTGGTGTTGGTGGTGATGGTGGGGGAGTGACTGATTGAGTCTGCTTCTGCTGACAGACTGATTACACTCAGAGAAGTGAACAGTGAGCAGTAATGCACCAGTATACCAGGGAAAGAGAGATAGACAGAAAGGGAGAAGAGAGAGAGAGGGAAACAGGGAGGGGTGCGCCTGACCATCCCTCATCCACCCACTCCCCCACACCCACCCCCCCTGCATCAGGGAGGAGGGCTATCCCAGCCTCCCATCCCTCCCAGCATCGTGATCTCCTCTCTGCAGTATCTTCTCCTGCTACCAGCTACTGAAGGCTCTGCCATGACATACAACTTGATTCGCTTGATTCGTTCACTTTAATTCCTGTTACCACATGATCTCCCCTTCATTTGAACGGCATTATTACCTGTTATGACTTCACTTCGATTTGTTGAGCAGCTCTTATCAAAAATACTGTCCACATACCAAGTTATAAACTATTTTATTTGCTCTAGTAATACCATAAGACATGAAGTTGCTATGCACTCATTATTGGAGTCACATTTAATCCTGATAACAGCACTGCATTGATTTTTCTTGCAGTTCAGTCACATGGGATATTGTTTTTCCTCAATAACGCCAAAAAGGCACATATCAGAATGAGACTATTAGGTTTCCACTATTTTTGATCTTTAGGAAACTTGAAGTGCCCTAAGGTTGAGGGATGGAGATGCTGATCAGTGTCCCGGTGAAGGACCCCCAGATTGGGACACAGTCGGGCTGTGGACCCCTATTTGATAATAATTCATTTTAAAGATCTAAATTGGAAAATTACTGCTGTTATTTTAGTATTAAATTGGACTTTCCACATTGTATGTGTGGAGATAACAGTAATAAGAATCAAATCAGCCACTGTTAAAGGTTCTCTGACAATTTATAGTGATTTTAGACACCGTAGAAACCCCTATAAGACCTGCTGGGAGTCTCAAGACTCCACTTTTCGGACCATTATATCTGGCAAGTAGCCTAAACTAGGGCTTACACAAGGGCATAGACTAGTAATGTGCATTCATTCCCCACTTGGTGCTCTGCAGAACAATACACTTCTGAAATTATTAATTTATTGTTCCTCATGCAGAGGAAAAGAGGCTCCACAGCATCAGACAGAGGCAGTAAAGACAGGGGCGTCCAAAACAAGTCCCTGTTTGATTTCAGCTGACACCAAAACTTACAAGGGGAGTTATCATTGACAACATATTGATGATATTGCTGTTTAGTGAGAGTATTGATTTGTTTTATGTTACCAAACTAGGAGCTTGAAGATATCACTGCTCCTGAATTCTCCGCTGATGTTATTTTCAGATATGGCTCCCATAGAAATGTATGGCAACTGTGGCTTTATCTTTGCTGTACATTGTAATTATGAAAACAAGATACAAAATATGAATAATAATTGCCAAACCCAATTAACGCCCATGTATTTGACTGAATATGAAAACAAGCTCAGCAGCATACAAATAGAAACAGTAAAGCGGGAGCAGCGGCTCGGAAATCAGATATATGCCGCTATTTTTGCGCAAAGTAAAAACGTATAGCACATCTCACACCGGTACAATACGGTGGTTTGATAAATATTTCCTCTCACCCCCACCTTCACCCTCACGTTATCGGCTCAGCAACCCCGGACAGAAAGGCCACATAAATCAGACGGCTACGGTAAGTAAGTAATAGGATCTCGGATCTCCTGAGACACAACAAGCCGTTCCTTGCGGCTCGCCGACCGCCGCCTCCCCATCTCCAGCAACCCTTCAAAGCACCTGCCTGCCCGGGATGCAGTATAAACCTGTTTCACGGAACGGTTACCTGAACTGAGGCCTCTCCCGCGGCAACGTGGTTCTCTCTCGGGTCCTCCTCCGGGGGTCCAGCCGGTCCGGCTCTCACTCTCCTGTGGCTGCTGGGATTCCTCACCACGCTCTCCCTGGTCCGCTGGCGGAGCTCCTCTCTCCTCCCCTCTCCTCACCCGAGCAGCGTTGAGCTGCCGCGGAGTAGACCGCATGAAAACAGGAAGTTATGTACTCCTGGTTTCAAAATAAAACAATTAATTTAAAAAAAATTAATCTTGGCGGGTGTATTTCTACCAATTATTTTTGCTGCAATATTTAAAGTGGCCATAATCGATTATTTTTTAGAATAACAATGGATTCAATAACTATGTGTCATGCGAAAATCATCAACCCACCGAATCAAATTCGTCTCAGATATATGGAGCTATAAGTTAGTTAGCTCATTTCAGCTAACGTTAATTGCTCTGGTTTTCCATCCCGCAACTTAACAGTGTTGGTTCACTTTCGGCTGATTTCAGCGAAAAACCTCCAAAAACCCATATACGTTACCTGCCTGGTACCAAACGGCAGACAAAGTTAACGATAGCAACTAACTGGCGAACATAATGTTAGCGGCGCATTTAGCAGCTAGCTTAACAGTCAGATATTTCCCTCAGGTGTTAGCGGAGACCAAAAGCAGAGCTAAAAGGAGACTGAATATTGGACTTACATTTGCCAAGTGCCAGAAACAACTCCAAACGAATGCTAGTCTTATTTCGTATTTGCTGGATGTGTAAATATGCAACTTCGCTAACAAGTTCGCCTCATCAACTTCAAAGCTGTCAATGTCAGCTTGCTGCCCCCAGAGTAACCAAAAACATCTGTTTATATCTGTTACATCAACAGTGTTATTGACTAATTGAAAGATAATTCCTAAATTTTTTTGGCATCCTTTTGGCGCACACGTTAACGAACTTGTCAATACGTTTTATTTTGAAGGCATGAACAGGAAGTGTTATATTTCCAGTGGTACTCAGCTCAAGGCTCAACCACGCGAGAGGAGGTTGCGCGCGGATGGGAGGGGGGCAGGGGTGCTGCTGCAGACTGAGCATGCGCACAGCTAACAGGCCTGCTGTAATCCCCTTTGTCACAAATAACAAGAGGGTGCAATATGCTGTAATTAAGGAAAAACTATCCTCCTAATTACAGCCTTCCAGTTTCAACGCTGCCTATATGTAACACCTGATATAAGATATAACTGAAAAGTAAACACAGACAGTTTTATTTTATATTTCTGTTAGAGAAATAAAATTCACAAATATCAGCAAAAACAATATGGACAAGAAGATTTTGGATATGGGACAAGAAACACGTTGTGGTCCAATACTACATAAGGATATTAATATCATTTGATGCTACATTACCTCATAACCTTTAACATATACCATAATAGGTATACACGTTTATTCAAATGTCAAGTAGCAAAACATTACATTTTCTAGCAAAAAAACAGCTTAACTTTTAATAAAGTTCATGCAGTACAATTTGACAGTTGATGTGTGTATTATCATGTCTATGGCAGTACAATACAATACTGAGAATACAGCAGTGGCATTGGGGTCAGCAGTGGGACCATTTTATGCTACTTTATACCTCTACTCCACTACATTTTGGGGGCAAAAATACCCAGCAGTATACAAAGTAATTTACCAGCTGCAATCATAATTTATAAATTGGTTTATACTTTGTATTAATAATCTAAATTAGCAAAGTGACTAGTAACTAAAGCTGTCAAATAAATGTAGTGGAGCAAAAAGTGCAATATTTGCCTCAAAAATATAGCACAGTAGAAGTAAAGTAGGATAAAATTGAAATGCTCAAGTAAAGTACAAGTACCACAACATTATATGTATATGAATGAAGATAAGCTAGATAAAAGGCATTTTTTGATTAGGATTGAAGCTACTGATTAAGCTGTTATTTAGTGCTGATATTATCAGGGTTTGTCTTTATATATGACCTTAATATACCCATATTTAGTACAGAGTAGAAAACAAAAACCCTGTAAAACAGTCACTTTATAGAGATAAAAATATACCAAGGCATCCATGTGTGAAATCCAAACCAAATGTGGCATTTAAATTGTTTCAGACTAAGGGCTTCCCATTAACAATCAATACAATACAATAAAATGCAATAAATCAAGAGGTGGACAACACTGAATGGTGTGTTATTGCAGGCCAATATATTGGCAAATGGGAATCCTTGTAATGATATTGATTGACTAGAAGTGAATCCTTAAAATAACCTCAACACTGACCCTTCCCTTATAGTTTCATTCAGTAAAGTCAAGTCTCAGACATACAGCTGAACAGTGAAAAACATGCGAGGCAAATTTCTTCTATGTGCCTTAAAAGAAGAAAGAGAGAGACAGTGAGGGAAAGAGAAATCAGTTTTAGTTGAACATTTGCTGCTCATTACTTCTTCAAAGCAAGTTTTGGTGCAGTGTTGCTCTGGCGCCATCTACTGGACAGTCATCATTAAATGCTCCTCTAGTCTCCATGAAGGGGGAGTATCATTTAGCTTGTGAATAAACTATTTTTTAATAAAGATCTAATGCTTCTCTGCAGCTCTGTGGGTGGAACTTGGCAATGTGACTCCCAGGATTAGTGAGAAAGGAGATTAGATTGAGAAAGGAGCCTTCAATCTTAAGCAGTCCCTGTTTCTTTAATATTAGAGGGAGAACAGTAGAGTTGGCTGTTTACACCAAATGTAATGGTGGTTAATTATTGGTGACAAATTGACAATGAGGACAGTGATGATTTGTGACATTGAAAGATAAAAAATGTTGGTATCCTTTTGTGTGCCACTGTTTAAAAATCAATTAGAAAACAACATAAAATGTTGTATTTGAAGACAAAGGACGGAGGATGATGGCAGAAAAAGAATGTAATTTAGCATCAGCTCATTGCTACAGTTCAAATAATGGTCAGTCCAGCAGTTGAGGACCAGCTGTCCTCAGCTTTAGGTTGGTCAAACCCAAACCTGCTCCCCTTGGATGGGAGACCTCTGTGAACAGCTTCATATTTTCAACCTGTTCTCACCGCTCAGACTTTCAGTGGATTTGTAGACTTGGACATTCTTGTTCTGAAGCCATTTATCCTGAATACAAAGCCTGACAACAAAGCTTTTGATTTACTGATTGATCTTAGTTTTAGCCCTCACAAGCTTTGTTAAGTGACCAAAAAACTACAAGACTGCAAATGAGCAAAATGAGGTTCCTCTGCAGGATGGTTGCTCTCAGGACTGATGGAGAACACCTGATGAGGTCAGCTTCAGACCACAGAACATTTTTACCTCATTCTTTCAGTCTTTTTACAAACTACAAGCTGCTGATGTTCACTTTCTGCTGATTTGTCATCTTCTGTTCATCTGTTGTTACTTCGCAGCCAAACAGATCCCGTCTCCTCAGCGACCAATGAACTTTTTGTCTGGTTGTCCACCTTGGCTGGGTTTTGTACTTTTTGTTTCCTAATAGAGAAGTCATCTCTTAACCCATATTTGTCAAACTGCTAAAAGTAAAGTTTTGGACTATTTTTTGGCTCTGAGCAGTTGCCAGGAAACCAGCAGAGACTCCAAGTCCAACAGTCTGTCTCATATCCCCCATAAAACATCAACTTGTTGCTTTTACTCTTACATTTTTTCACAGATTAAACAAACAAGAGTTTAAGTTAATTAGTGCCCTTTAGAGGTGCTAGGTGGATTTGGTTAGCGCTGGACAGAGACAGGTGAGCTGTCATCTTTGTGCTACGCTAAGCTAACTGGCTTCACAACAGACAAATAGAGTGGTATCAATGTTGTCATCTAACTCCTAATTAATTAACAGTTTCTCCTACTCACAAACTTGAGAATAGCAATAATTTAGAGAATGTATTATGACTTAACCACCAGAGGTCTCTTAAATTGGTTTAGAGTAGAAGCAAGATTTCTGCAGCAACAGACATGAGCACAAACCTTGAGACATATTTTTGAGTGACTGTACCGAATTGGTCATGATTGAGTAATTCATTCGATTTTCTTGTTCTTGTTAAAGCGACAATTTGGGAGCCAGGCTAGCTGTTTCTCCCCCCACTTCCAGCCTTTATGCTAAGCTAAGCTAACCAGGTGCTGGCTGTAGCTTCATATTTACCGTACAGACATCACAGTGTTATCAATCCTTTGAGTGTAAAACGGGTGGAGGCTCACATTAAAACAGTTCTTGAAAGGTAAAACTTTATTAATATGCAGCCAAAAAATATAATAAAAAAGAATGCTAGGATGAATGACAAGCCTGTTTTATAATAAGGTGCTGTTTATTTAATCATTTCATTATTCACATGTCATGATACACTCTCCTATAGCTTTGAATTGTAACATTATCCATGTGTAATACTGACCTACGCCTTCTCCCAGGCTTCCTGCAGAAAAGAGAGCTGTTGCAAACATGAGCTGAGGTCCCGCTTTGACTCCAACACCACCTCTGTCCCTGGGTACATTTGGTAGAGCAAAATGGATTCTGGATTATGCTAGTTCCCCCCACCCCCCACCCCCACATTCTCCTTTTTAACCAGGGACAGAGGCTTAACAGGGGTTTGGAGTTGGCTCTACGTCGCCGTCTGGTTCAGTCCTGCAAACTGTGAAGTGCTTATATGTCTCTTTATACACACTGAATGTCCGGATGAAGTGTTTGATCACTTTAACTATGACTGCAGAGAGTCACAACAGCATTAAGGGCCCCTGCGACAAACCAACCAGCTGGGTTAAAGCAGCTTCGCCTTTGAGTGAAGAGGGCAGCGTTTTTGTTCAAAGTTCAGGTGGTCTGGGTTCAACGTGGATTAAAACTGGACTGCAGATATGTTGAGATCCAAAGTTCCTCAGCTTTTCCTGTCAGCATGCCTTTTAGACTTGCACAAGCACTGAGTGTTGTTGTAGCTGCCCAGATGACAAAAACAGACCATCAACAATTAACAGCCTCAACTGGACAGCAAGGAAACTCCCTCCAACTAAAAACAGTTATAACCACTTGGTGAAGACTCCCACTGCAGCTTTTGCATTCTTCTTTTTTTCCTTTGTACAACTTTAAGGCAGGAAGTTCCACTTTTTTTAAATAGGTAGGTCTCAGTCTTAAATTCATGCCTCCCTGCACATGATTGTTTTTTGTTTTTTTTTTTTTTTTTTTTTTAAATAGAGGACGGGGAGCCTGGAAGTATCCTAGTGTCCATCAGGCCTGATCCACTGAAACCAAAGTCAACACGAGTCCTCCTTATGTGCTGTGCTATGCCATGTAGATGAAGGTGTTTATATCGGTCTCATCCCGCTTTATGTACTTGTGATCTATGAGCCACTCGATCTGCTCCTTGATCATCTTCTTCTGAGGTAAAAACATGTTCTTTAGGATCTCCACCAGCTCCGTCTGCAGCTGGGCGTTGTTGATGCGCTTCCTCATCTTCATGATCTGGATTATGGCCTCCTGGAGATGGGAAACAGGACAGTGTGAAGAAAAAGAATGGGTCAGAAAGTGCACTGTAAGACATATGGATTACATTGTAGCCTGTGAGTTTATGAAAATATAACCACAGGTGTTGAAACTCCATGGTGGGAAATGGAGGGTGAAACCATTTATTCACAGCAGGTTGTGTTACATAACAGAG
The DNA here is from genome assembly GCA_002120245.1 of Maccullochella peelii. Classification (NCBI taxonomy): domain Eukaryota; kingdom Metazoa; phylum Chordata; class Actinopteri; order Centrarchiformes; family Percichthyidae; genus Maccullochella; species Maccullochella peelii. The sequence continues at coordinate 68,868 of LKNJ01000097.1, read as the reverse complement.
GAGATACCAGCAGTATCTTCACTTGCTTACCTGCGTTCTTAGTATCCTGAGCTGGACGATGCCCTCGTTCTCCTCCTCTCTCATTCGCTCTGTGGTGAGCTGCAGCCGACCAATCAGGTTAATCTTCCCCCTTTTCTGAACCTTTGAGTTTTTTCTGTGAAGTTGAATTAAAAACGAGTTGAATTGTTTATTTTAATCCATACAAAATCAAAAGTGTTTGTGAATTTGTGAGCCAGGCTAGCCGTTTCCCCCCTTTTTCCCAGTCTTTATGCTAAGCTAAGCTAACCAGCTGCTGGCTGTAGCTTCATATTTACTGTGCAGACATGAGAGTGTAATCAATCTTCTCATCCAACTCTTGGCAAAAAAAAGAGAATTAGCTAATTTCCCAAAATGTTAAACTATTCCTTTAAGTGTAAAACATTTTCTGAAAGATTAAACTGTAATAATTTTAACAGCAGCGCCACGTGGCACATAGTTTAAAGGTAACAGAGGAATCTCACTCTAAAACTGAATGTTTTAGCAAGATGAGGACCCAACGACCAGGGGCTCATTGCACAAAAGTGATCTGCAAGCTTTAAAAGATCTACAATCATGTTGCATGCTCATGTATGTGTCGCAAGCATAGCATTTGTTTTGATTTGTTAAACTTGTAACAAATCAAATGCTAATAAGCACACTGCAGGAAGAAGAGAGAGGCATGCTGGACATGCTGACTTTTCCTTACATGAGAGAAAACTCCTGGTTGACGTAGAATAGTGTTCCTTCTGCAAAGTCTTTGGGCGACGACACGGCCGGGTCGTACGACAACACCTGCCGCTTGAGTTTTGGAAACGCCACCAGAGACTGTGAGAAAAGCATGATGGTTCAGAGGGAAGCGGTAAAAAAAAAAAAATAATAATAATCAGATTAATGAAACAGATCAAAAACAAGCTACCTCAATTATAAAACTCAATGCTAACAGCACTGTAGTTTACTAAATCTCTGGTTCAGAAATGTGAATTTGCTGATTAATTTGTGACAACCACGATGGAGCTAAATGACCAGTTTTATCTTCATCATTTATCTCACAACATTTATCTACCCCTCGACTCCATTTACCCAGAGAGTGCGTCGCAGCTCGGCGTCCGGAAGCTCAGTGGCTAGCTTGAGGTTTTCGAAGCTGATCCTCTCCCTGGGCCTCTGGTTCCAGGCAAACAGCACAGCCAGCTGGAAGGTGGTCACCTCCAGGTCATACTGGCCCACCTCATTCTTAAAGGTTATCTGGAGAAATGACATTTTGTTCAGTGCCTTTTCCCAGGTTCTTTAACAGAGAGACCAAAGTTTTACAGTTAATGAACTGCAACTCTCAATCACAATTATTGGGACTAAACGCGTACTTTGACTTTTCATTTTTGCCCATGCCAACATGGAGGGGGCGCGGCTACCCACTGTATGTGGGTATTGCCAGTGATACCCTGATTTGGAAAATATTTGAGGTATGTTTGTTTGCTATGAACAACTCTAAACTACAAAAATCCAGCATTTACTTTCAAATTATGTCCTTTCACACGCAGCACATTTACAAAAAGTAAAGCTATTCTGAAAATGGTGATTCTTCTTCTTGAAGTTTTCATCATGTTGATGGAGTTGATATTAGTTAAATCTGCCATAAATACAAAATATAGGCTTAAATTATAACTTATTTTTAATATTTCTCATTAGCTACTAACATATGACAGCAAGCAGAAAAGTTACGCTCAAAAAACACTTCACGCTTTAGTTTCTACAGTTTGCTGTGTGACTTGCGAAAAGGCAGATGAAGCCACTTCTAAGCGAGATCCGGTCCAAGCAACCGTAACATCGTGACTTAATCTTATAGATGTCTAAGTTATGTGCAGTATGTTTGTGTGTTTCTCTGTGCAGATCTGTTTCACTCACAATGCCGTTGGACATGAGGTGATGCCAGTGAAGCTTCCTGCCACTGTGGTTCTTTTTGTAGAAGTCTTCTACCTCTGGTATCAAATCTTCCAGCTCTGTCGGTAGAGAGACGAAAACCTTCTCGCTGCTCCTTGACCACGCTCCAGCATTCAGGATCTTTATGTTGACCGAGTCAGCTGCAGGGGAACATACATAGACATCTTAGTGACTGAACTATACAGGTGGACATTATTATCACAAGGATTTAACACAAGCATTAAAGTTCTGCCAGGTTTTGTCATTACTTTGTCTGTGTGGAACTATGGGTAGAGCTGACTTAAAGGAACAGCTTGACATTTTGGAAATACACATTTATTAAGTAAGCATACCAAATATTTACTGGTTACAGCTGCTTAAATATGTTGAAGACTTTAGCGGCTGCACCGTCTATATTAAGTGTGTGAGTGAGACTCGCTTCTACCTCTTACCTGGTAAAGCAAGCTTGTTATGTTTATGCATTTCTTTGAACGATTGGTTGAGGTCCTCTGATACCTTGATGTCTTGAAACATCCTGGCCAGCTTGTTGACATAGTCAGCTGGCATTCCTACTTCCTGTTAGGATACATGACATCACAGGTAGACAGTGTTTATAGGTGATGAAAAACTACCTCCTTGTAATTCCATTTTTAATGTTTCTGATGCAAAATAAACACAACTTTTCAGATTAGTAGAAAGTAAAGTGAACGGTAAATATTGCTATGACACACACACACACACACTGTACAGCCATCCACCCAGATCTTACCCTGAGCCACTCCACCATGTTCTCCTCTATCTCGCTGTCTGCTGAGATGTCCAGGATGAGTCGACGGGTCAGGTGGGCTTTATGGTAGCGCATGAAAACGTCTTTGTTCTGGACATACTTCAGCACTAACAGCTGCAAAGAGCACATAGATTATTACTGAAGCCCCCATTAAAAGTAAAAATAGCCCTTTTGCACTTTTCGCCGCTGCATCTACATGAACCAAAATAGCAGTTGCTCTTGGAGGCGCCCACACAGTCTGTGCGCCCAAGAGCTACCACTTTACCCTGGTCGTTTGTGATTGTGCGAATAAAATAGGGCCCAAATAATGTTAAGTGACTGGTGGTTTCAAGCACAAACCAAACAAGGATCACCTGCAAATAAAAAAATGATTTGGATTATCCTGAAAAACATTAAAAACTTGCAGCAGACTTTGAATGGTAATGAATTATAAAGCCTGCTCTCACTCCATTCCAGTTAAGAAGATGACCAAGAATTCAAAATATGGTCCAACCAAACTTGTCACCCTCAACGATATTACCAGTTCCAATGTTAGCTACAGGGCTAATAACGGCTAATATAACAATCAAATAAAAAGCTTCCCTGAAACATACCACTTCCTTAAGCTTGGCCTCTATCTCCTCAGAGGTGAGCTTCTTGCTCAGCGGGGTCTTCCTCAAGAGCATGTCGCAGTAGTTGGCCAGCAGCTCTGGACACTTGGACTCTGGTTGAGTTTTCAGACCGACCCTGTAAACACAGGAGAAGAAAACTAGTGCAGTCAGACATTAGTGCCTTTATCATTCAAAGAAAAAACTGAATTTCACACAGGGAGCATCTCTTACCCTTTCTGTTTCATAGGAAGTTCTAATTTAAATATAGTGGCATCATTGACGACAGCTTTATATGCCTGCAAAGAAGTTTGAAAAACAGGACAGCAATCACTAAAGAGAATCTTCTGGCAGGTGCATCCTACAATGACTGCGTATTGTTAATGGACAAGTTGGTAAAAGTTGAGCTCACTTTGTCTCTAGCGGTCAGGAAACGTGGGTCGTCCTGAAAGGCCTCTTTCACCAGTCGACTGAAGCGGTTAAACAAGGTGAGAAGCTGCTCCACATATTTCTCTGAGTCCTTCAACAAAGAACAGATGGTAAAACCAGTCAATGTGAGGAGCGTTTAAGTTCATTCTTGACCTTGGAAATAGTAGTTTGACAAAATCAACGTCCGCTTACTAGCTTTCAACCGGAGGCAGAACTAGATAGCTAAAATAACTTAATGGTTTAACAGTTTAAATAGTTAGCTTAAAATAATAGATAAACAGTGGAAATTGCTAACTAAATGTAATGAGTAAATGGCTGAAGTAGATAGCTAAAAGTAATTGACAAACAGTTCAAATAGCTAGCTAAATGTAAACAAAATGCTGTGGAGGTACGTCTGACAAAAAAGGTTGGGAGCCACTGGTTGAGATAATCTGGCTCATTTACAGCCTGTCTGATCGTCTGACTGCTCGTGTTTCTTTCCCTGTTGCTCTTCATTGTAGTGATGATATCGTGTTCCCAGATCTCAACAATTACTTCGGTGAGTACAAGGTTATCATAACTGATAGAAATGATGGCCAAAACCCAGAAAAACAGACCTAAATTGTAATAAACTGGAATCATCCTTTAACATTAAGCTTCATTAATGATTAATTTCCCACCCTAATCAGTGTATGTGTATGTGACACTCACTGAGGTGATCGTCTCTGCTGAGGCCACCATGTCAGCCAGGCCAGCGCTCATGATGTGCTCCTCCAGGTCCTTCAGCATGGGCTCGATGCCGCTGGGCACTTTGTCCATGAGAGAGAACATCAGATGCAACTCTGTGATGGACAGAAAAGCAACACCATCACTTTAATAGATACATTTAGGAGTCCACAGTAAACTAGTGGTCAGTGTAACTGCTGCTGAGATTATAAACCTATAGAGACACTTAAGATGTAAAACATGCTTAAAGAAATGGAATGATTCTGGTGTCACATGAAATTAATGTTTATTGTTAGTGTTTTGATATTTCATAGATTAAATGAAATCAAAGAATGGAGATAATCAGGGAAACTCAGTACCAGTCTTGTCTTACAGTGTAGCAATAGAAGTGTAAGCAGTGCTTGATCTGATGTATTGAACAGTAAGCTTTTATTTGGCAGCTGCATTATAAAACTAGCAGAAGACGGGCTACTTTAAAATCCATTACTGTGGACAGCCTGAACACACCCACACACACACACACACAAATGCATTAAAAAAATAATGATGAGTGGTTTAGGCAGCCCAGAAAATGAGCAGAAGCTTCAATTATAAAAATGTTCTTCCATTTATACTCAAATGTAATCTTTAAGATCATTTATTTACAGTATTTTACATTTTAATCATGAAAAGTGTCTGGGACAAAAATGTTGTATAAGTTAATTTTAAGAAGTCTAAGTGGATTTTAAGCACCTGTCACCTGCCAATTTTAGACTATTTTATTCAGGAAAAGTTTAGACAGCATTTGGGAACTTTGGCTTCTTTTGTTAAATCAAAAAAAAAAAAAAGTTTTGTAGAAAAACATGGTTATATTTCTCCACTCTGTCAAGCACTGCTGATCTGAGAGAGTTCCCCCCTTAACATTTGACTGCGAAGATAAAAGATTGCAAAACTATAATGTTTCTCAAAAACTCAAAGTTACAAATGGAAATATGTGGAGGGAGTTTCAATGAAAAACAGCTAGTCGACCCCTTGCATTGTATCCAAATTGACCCCCAGGCAAACAAGTGAACGTGTGAGAAATTGTGGAGAGACATGCACACAAAAGACTGTCAGAGGCGACATTTTGAGCCTTAGTAATGTGAACAAAATGTTGATCAGGCAACATGAAAAACTTAATATTAATGAATTTTGTCACTCTTACTATTATTTTTTGCCTGTTTTCTATTTGGGGGAATAATCATGCTCTAAGTTTTGGAACTACAGTTCCCATAATTTGGGGGCTTTGGGGGATGTAAACTGGATATATGTCATTGCCATGGAGCCACTTAGTTAGCTGTGGGCTTTAACTGTTTTTTTAGCCTATATTTGTTTACATTTTGGCTAATTAGCACCATTAAAAGCATGCTGAATCAGCTGTGTGCACTTCCTGTTTGCAATGTACCCATGAATGTACAGACAACTATCAATGGATTACTTTGATACTGAAGAAAACTTAAAAACGTGACAATTATCAGGCAAGTTCTGGAGTCATAAGTAGTGTCTTTTTTCTAAGATTCCCATTTCTGAGAGATTCGCAAGGCTGATCAGTTTGAACATGGACTATCCTCAGTGTATCATCACACAGTGACTTAAGGGGAGTGGTGGCAACACACATGGAGGTTCTACAGGAAGGTTTGGTTAGGGCTATTTCCTGGTCCTGGTGCAAACCTGAGCTGGCTGTGCCTTTGGTGGGAGCAGTCCTGCCGTACTCACTCTCTGTCTCATTTCGTTTGATCATGCCTGGACACTCGGCTAAGATGGTCTCCTTGAAGGATGTTACCAGTGCATTGACGCAACACTCCATTAACTGGGAAGATAAACAGAGGGAAACACAATCCAGCAGACATAAATAGGAGATACTGCATGTGCAGTACATTAATAAAATATTAGATTCTGGGAAACATGTCTAATTGTTTTGTTTCCAAGAGTGAGATGATACCAATCTCATGTCTAATGTGTTTGATCTGTACACACGCAGAAACGTAAACTGTCATCTAATCTCACGGTCAGAAAGAAAGGAAATAAGCATATTTCCTTAAATTTCATACTATTCCTTTAATAAAAAATAAATACTCACTGCTTGTACAGAGTTACAGTCACGTCTCGTCTCCAGGTATCGCAGTGCACGTTTCTCCTCTTCCCTCAGCTTTGAATCAGCCTGGTGAAAATACAAACCAAAGCATGCACATTTATTCATTACATTTATACACATTTATTTCACATAAAACACTCAACAGCATGGCTCAGAAAAACCTGATAATAAACATTTACATCTAAAAGCATTATATATACAATATACAGTATATATTTCTGTTGTAAATCATGAAATTTTGTGTGCATGAAACCCCAGAGGAGAGGCAAGTACTTAGAGTACATTGCTACCAAAAAAATACAAATATAAAATGAATTTTAACTAATTTTGAAAATGATTTTAATTCATTTTCACTGTAAATGCAACCATTAGCTCATGGCAATCAACAAAATAAAATGACATGCACAGTTAGTAGTATGCAAGACATTATCTGTGTACTTCATTTTGTTTTGCCCAAGTAGTTCAGGAGATTTGAAACCTATAAATGACTTGCAGTGTTTATGGCACAGACATTTTTAAAGCAGAAAAATAATCTAAAAGGATGTCAAAATCAAAAACATTGTGATTCCAGCACCTACAATGCTTGGACCCATAGAAATATGCATGAAACGAACCCTATGCCAACAATCAGTCCAGTATCCCTCTTCAAAGAAGCCCATTTTCCAAATTCACTTGAAAAGTATTGTTTTTAGGGTTACTTAAAAGGTTTTACTGTAGAAAAGTCATCCAGAAAAAAGGACTCTGGAGGAGCCGAGCCCCCCTCATCTACACTTAGTTAAATAAAGTATTAAAGCTTGACCAAACTGTGAGCCCATGCTGTGCTTTAACAGACACAATGCTTCAGTTTCATTTGAGTAAGCGAGATGGTGTGAAGAAGACATGAGGTCAGCCACGGGAGCGGATCATGCTGGCTGTCTGACTGTTTTCTCTTTTGGTTCATCCACCTGGCTTATTGCCAACATCATCAAAACAGGAAATAGAAGCTTCAATAGAAGTTTCAAGTTTCTGCTCTGTGTGGTAAAATGCAACTGTAGGACAGCAGCTATTATGTTTGTTATGAAGAGAACTGAAGGTTGTTTTCTTTGAGCAGAGAGAAAGCTGGGAGCAGCAAATAGAAACTCCAGAGTGGTTGGCAGTGGAGTGATTACAAAATGTCTTGAACAGGGAGGAGAAATTGCTGCCATTTAAGCATTTCAAACCTCTCATATCATCAACTGACTAGCAGTAGATAATTATTATATATTAAATATTACATTATAAAATGTATTTATGTCTCAACTTCAACATTTTAGCCTTTTTGATAGAGATGAACATTAATCAACAAAGAACACGCATGAAGTAAGAAATTCCATAAACTATATGTCTTCAAATTTCACTTAAAATCAAATTTTAAAGTCCATGACTGACGAGAAACATTAGCTCTAGCATAGCTATATCTTATAGCAAGCCCCTGGGTACAGATCTGGACTGTGAGTCTTAGTGGTCACACTCGGTAGTGCAGCATCACATGATGCTGAAAATTTGATCCATTTGGTCCAATAACATTTGGAGAGCTGTATGATGGGATTTTTTTCAGCGTATACACCCAGTGAGCAACTTTCACTGGAAGGAATGGGGCGCCATGTTGGAATGCGGTATCCCTCAAAAGTGTTTCTCTATAACATCAAACATCATCAATTAAGCCTACTTTGGCAGAAAATAGTGTTTTCATGTGAGATCTAATTACTCATAGTAAGAAGCTGATTGAGAAAATTCAGTTTTCAGGGCCTTTAATACATCCATGACTCGTACTCACATATTTCATGTAGTTTTGGACGCCATTTTGCTGCAGGTAGGCGGGTGCCTGTGTTCTGTAGAACCTCTCGGTAGAATCCATATATGCCTTCTCAAAGTTGTCCCTGTAGATCTGCAGCTTGTCATCAGGGTTGGAGCACAGGTTCACTGCTCAGAACAAAAATAAAAACACCGCACCATCACAAAGAGATGTAGACAGGTGTTTAATCTTACAGCTCCACATAGAATATTTAAGAGAGCTCAGCAAATAGTAGAAACTTAGACAACTTGATATAATAAAGGTAACCTGTGGAGTTTGTGACCACTCGTAGCGCTATTCAGCAACATCTATATGAGGTTTTTTTTGTATGTATTTTGTGGGGGGTTTTTGTTTGCACGTGGGTGTCACTCCATAAACAATTTCTGCCATTGGTTTCACGCTATTCCACTGACAGTTGGGTCGCAGCAGCACTCAAAGAAACATATAATGCTCAAACAAAGGCAAAGAAGAAGACTGTAAGGAAGAACATTTTAAAATATTCATAAAACCAACTTTGCAAATGTTTTTTTGAACTGTGTTTCTCACCGTAGGACTCTCGCACTCCGATGACCAGCTGGGAGTCGAAGGCCTCTCCCAGCCTCTCGGCGTGGACCAGCTTCATGGCACTGTCTTGTAGCCGGTTTTTAATGTTGGAGAAGATGGACTCGTTCCACGTGTCCAGCATCAGCTGAAGTCACCACAGTGAGGGCAGACACAGGGACACATAAGCAGAACGTAGTGTTACTCACAATGTGATGAGAGTACACGTGCACAACATGCCTAATTAGGGTATCACAGCAAAAACAAGAACGTTTAGTCATAGTCTGCCCACTCCTGCTCCTCCTCACCTTGCGGACGATGCTGTCCTCCACATTGGACTTCTTGTTGCTTCCTTGCTTGCCCATCAGAGTGATCTCCAGCTGACAAAAAGGCTTGGGCAAGATGTCACACTGTGTGAAGAATTTCCTCCACTCCACGATGTAGGCCTTCAGCAACGCAGTGTCATCCTGGTGACTCAACACCCGCTAGAGTGAGAATATGAGAGGGTGTGGGAACAGTTTATGATGGTGAGAATTAGAACGCCACAGTGGTAAACCATCTTTGTAAAAAAACGGGCATTAAAGGTAAGATTCACCTCAAAACACTAGCACAGTTATTGATGCTAGAAAGTTTAAAATGTTGTAATGTAAATGCATTTTTCTTATTCCTGTACATAATTACACCATGTGAGAACTTGCATCAAAATACTTCTACTGCAGTTAATATTGTTTCAATTATCTAAATAAATCAATAGATCTAAGATCAAGGTCATCTAAGACATGTATTGAGCTGTAATTGTGCATTTGTGTTTTCAACAATCACAGATGGGGAAATGGAGAGAGCCCACAAGCGATCATATGACAGAAAAAAATATTTTTTATGACTGGATTAATAAATCAAGTGGACAGTTTAGAGGAAACTTTGAAGTGAAGCTTCCAGAATAAAAGCAAGGCATTATAATTCTTTTAAAAAAACATTTTTAAGTAATATAATGCAGTAAGACAGCCATTGTACAATTCCGCTTTGATTGTTCAAGCACAAAATTTCTAAAAATATCATCCCTGGCCTGTAATTTATCATGTAATTCATATAAATTATGTATTAACAATCAAACAGGACTTGCACAGTTCAGGCTGGTTGATGGTCACTCTATTGTGTTCAGCATACAGGAGAGGACACGTGTTATAGTATTATGTTACAGTATCATTCAGTGGATATAAAAAAAACAAATGACATTACCATAGCAGTATCTAACCCACTGCCTCTTTGGTTCTGAAGGTCTGAGGTCCAAGTCTTATTGTTCCCATGAACACAACTTAACTGAACACTCTTCCAAATATTTCTTTCTTCTTACAGTTAATTCATCTGCGTGCTCGGGTTTTCAATGCATTAATTCAGTTTATTAATCCATTTGCACTCACATTAATATTTAAAATCTATTTTCTTAACCAACAGCAGCCTCAGTAGACCAGAATGCAAAGCAACTACCAGAAATGTCTCTTTCTCAGTAAAGGCTATGTAACAGCCACACTCATTGTTTACATGCTAGCCGGCCTAACTATATTTACATATATGTACACCTTCCTGTTAGTGGAAGCAACAACTTTACACTCTTTTCTGTGCATATTAAAACACCTAGGACGTAAATGAAGTGGACTAACGGGGGAATGTGGGAACAGCAAAAATGTAGTTTAGACATGAAACAGTGTCATTTCACAGATGCTGAGACAAAAATCCCACTATGGTCCTAGTCTTACTGCTTGTGCTTGTTTGATGAAATCTAGGATGTCCTCTTTGAGGGCCTGATGGATCTTAGCTGGACCTTTGTCATCCCACAGGCATACAGCATGGACGTCTCTGTGGAGACAGAGAGGAGAATCAGAATCGGATTTATTGCCAAGTAGGTTTTCACATACAAAGAATTTGCTTTGGTATATTGGTGCATAAATAAGCATAGTAGAGAAAAAAAAAAAAGAATATAGACAAATGTGCAATTAAAACATTGGAAAAAATGTTATGGGGGTGTCAGAGTCTGTGTCAGTGGGGGTCCAGGCCTTGTTGATGAGGCCAGCTGAAGTCAGAAAGAAACTGTTCTTAAGGCGTGAGACTTTGGTCCTGATGGACCGCAATCTTGGAGGAATTATCTTTCTTAAGAAATGTACCTATTCCTGTTTGCATTCATCATCAATGCCTAAGCTGAACGCAGATGCATTACGGTGAACTTACGAAAACAAGTCAAACCACTGCTGTTTGGTGACGGACTCCTGCCGTAGCAGCTTCAGTACAATGGGACGCATCAGGTCCCATTTATCCTCAAACTGTAGGGAGCCTTTGTTCTGGAAACAAACAGGAGGGAAGTGAACTACATGATTCTAACTGTTCATGAGCTTTGTTGCCATGTTCATCAAACACTTGAAACATTAACAAAACAAAAGCAAAGCAAAATATTAGGGTTAATTACAATTTAACATGACAAATTGATAAAAAAGTTACACTTGTTCCAAACCCCTACTCCTATGAATATAACACAATAAAGTCTGTTGATTTGTTGTATAAAAATGCAAAAACAGTATGCTATAGATTAGATTCAACTCTATTGTCATTGCACACAGTAAGTAGTATCAGTACAACAAAATGCAGTTCAGCATCTAAACCAGAGTGCACACAGTAACAAAAGTGCATATAAAGATAGAAAATAAATAACAGACCAAGAAGGGATGTAACTGTGATATATACAAAATGTAAAGCACCTGTGATATGTCAGTATGTACCTATGATATGTACTGTATGAACAGAACCTAACAAACAATACAGACATACAAATATAAGTATAGTACATATACATCAGCACAGCACATGTCTTTCAAACTCCACATCAACCGTTTGAAACGCAGGCTGTCTGTTATGTATTTGTAGTTTCCTAGCCCGAGCTGAGATGACCCTGACCACATCATCAGGGGTTATTTTCTCAGACTTGACAAAGCTCCCTCCACAGACACATTATAGAGTTGTTCTATAACTGAGTGGTATTTCCCATGACTAGTGCTAAACCGTTGGGATTTCCCCTTTAAAGCACTGGATGTTTTCTGAATTTAGGGGCTTAGGGTGTGGACGGTCAGCAGGCTAAAACATGCCAAAACCGGCATATTAAATCATGTCCTACCAGGTGTGAACATTAACCAGAGGAACATGAAAGAGACAGGATTTTTTGTCATCATGCAAGAAAGAAGGCAACAGAGGTGGCGTAGCAATTAATGCACTAGGGGGTAGCTAATTAGCTTACATGCATGTTCTGGCATTGCCTGTCTGCCCATACTGTACATACATATACTATTTTTTTTTTGCAAAAGTCTTGTGTTTTGATTGCAATGCCATTTTCCTACAACCGGCATGTAGCTCTAATCTGTGTTTCCTAGCTTTGTCACCTCCCCTGTCCCTCTGCTTGACGATATGAATTATGACTGAATTAGACACCATGTCACAGGTTCCTGTCAAGCTAAGCTTAGTTAGCAAGATAGCAGCAGAGGATTAACGTTCATTCAATGCACAGAAACTACTACGACAGTTGCTCTTGGCAGCCTTTTGCATGTCTGTCAAGGGGCTGGTCAACTGCAGATTCCTGTTCCACTTAAGTGACAGAAATGAGATTTGTAGCTAGCGTATACACAGATAATAGTTAGATTTTAGGGCAGGTTAAGCTAACAATATGTCCCCCACCTGTTATCTGTCTCTCTGTTTTTCCGTTTCCCCCCGTATCTGCCTCTTTCCTTCATATTTAGCTGTGTTGTAGCTATTCTTTTTAGCCAGCTAAATCAGATATGTAGCTAATGTTAGCCAAATGTAACTTAACAGCTACCAGCTAAAGTCAACGCTGACAGCACAGTCGTGTACAGGCGCTAAGTACTGTTTGTTAAGGCTAAAGCTAAACGCCAACATCACACTACACAAGTGACAAGCACTTTAGCCAGCGTTAAACACAAATAATTGAATTGAAGTGGGTCCTACCTTTAGCAAATTAGACGTCGCCATGTTCCCTCAACTTATCCTCTCGTAAAATCTCGCGTGAACTACACGGAGGATGAAGATTAACTTTATCGCATCACTCTCTTTCTGTTTGAGTTAATTATATACGGTAGGTCGTCATAAATAAATAAATTATATACGCATTTAACAGTTTAAAACCACTAATTTTGTTTTCTTTAAGTCCCGTTTCTCAGTTAAATTGTAGCCTTCAGTCTACTGAACATACTCTTTAGACGTAATTATCATCACCTATTTAATACAGAATATAATTTACTTTATTTTTTAGTTTCTCACTATGGTCTTGCATATTTATCACTATTATCTTTACTCCTACATTTCCTCCCATGTTATTCAAACAGACAGTGGTTGGATGTACATTTGCTGAAGTACTGAACTTAAGTACAAATTTGAGGTACTTGTACTTGAGTATTTCCATTTTATGATACTTCTATCTCACTACATTTCAGTGGGAAATATAGTACGTTTTACTTCACTGCATTTATTTGACATTCATAGTGACTTTTCAGATTTAACTACAAACTACTGTTTGATTAAAATGCTTAATTAAACTACAAGACTAAAATGCTCTTACATGTATTTGTTAGTGATAAAAACCGAATAATATAATATAGCCTACTGTAATAATATTTGTACAAAATGCCTGTTGTAAGCCAAAGTACCCTGCATCTCTGATATGTCTGTTGGTGAACAAGAAAGTCAGGGTTGTGGTGACCTGAATGCTTGGTGAGTTCAAGGACCTCATGGATGTCAGTGTGTTTCTCTGCGCTGTGAATTGGAGTCACCACATACTGGTGTGCTCTGTGTATCTGGACAACACTAGGATACCTGGACTGTAAATAAATTGTTTAGTTATTAGAACATTTTTAGAAATGCTGCTAACACAACATGAAGTTGAACTACTACTGTTGCACTACAGCATTAGTTCTGTGCAGTGGTGCTGGTGGTGGTAATGGCCAACTACTACTACTGTAGCTGTTACAACTCTTTACCTCATAGTCTTTTAATGACCTTTAGTTCACTCTCAGCACTGTCTGGTAACAGGTTAGAGAGAGTGAGTATCAGGTTATTTGTAGGCCATATGCATGGGGAGTAAAACTGGAGGCAAGAGAACAAATATTTGCACAGCTTCAGGGACAGTTATTGTTTCTTACAATCAGTATGATGTTTGTTATCATTCTTTCTCTGTCTGGCTATCTTGGTCAAATGATTTCTCACACAACCAAGAAGGATTTTAACTTTCACATGAGGACAACAGATAAGACAATTTTGAAGGTTGAGATATGGAAGTGAAAAATGTATGGAGAGATGAAAAGCTGCTTGAAGGTTTTGAGGCCATATTTTCTTGCGTCAAGACAAAATATATTTTAATTGATTAATTCTCATCATTAAGCCCTACTTGGTTGGTGGTGGAAGAAGTTCTTAGAGCCTTGATTTAAGTAATAGTATCAATATCACAATTTAAAAATACTAATACAAGTAAAAGTCCTGTATGAGTAAAAGTATTAGCAGCAAAATAAGCCTAAATAATTAAACGTAAAAGTACTCATTATGCAGAATGGTCCCTTTAAGAGGTTATTATTTTATATGTAATATATATATATATATATTATATATATTATTGGATTATTATTACTTTTATTTGCTTTTAATGTTGCAGCTGGCCGAGCCATAGCAAAGTTTATCTACTTTTATAAAACTGATTAAAACCGAGTAAAATCCCTTGTGATTCTCATCAGGACCAGACCAAGTTTGACTGCACGGTGCATACGTCATTTAGCTTTTCTTTGACCAATCAGAGCACAGAAGGCGGTCCTAGATAGCACGAGGTTAGATTGACTCACTCTGGGTGAGAAGTTGTCCCGCGTGGATGGTAATTTGGTGCGATTTTGACAAACATGAAAATTCATCGCAGATGGAGAATTTCTTCACACCTGCCATGACTGGAGAAGAAAACGTATGTCCATATAGATTATTTTCTAAATTATTATAATAGAGCTTGTGCTTAAGTTACGGTTTTATTTAGCCGTTTGTAGTTTATGGAAGCCCCAATGAATGACGCTGTCACTCGCGCGTAGAACACGTTAAATCAAACTGCTTTGAAAAAGTGACAGTTTAATATTGCTGTGGTTATTGCCAGTCGTCCATACCTACCTAAACATAATTAAACCCATATTGCGACTTAATAGGGGCTACATTGAAATTCGGGATATATCAAATGTCGTAAGTATGGCTAATTGTAGTTAAACATTTCCAAAACGTGCTAACCTGGTCACCCTTTAAGCGCCAATGCCTAATGTTAACCAGTTGTGTAAGTGAGATAACTTGAAAGCACAGTGCTGTAGCCTATGCGGAATTGACCACGTGACCGAGTAAGTGCGTTTGAGGTATCGCTTCATGTATGCTTTTAGAGTCTAGAAACAAGGAAAATTTAGTTGTCCGATTTATGTTTTGACTCATATTTTGTCAATACAGAGAAGAATGACAACTATCAGGCATATTTATCGTGGGCCATAATTCTAGTGAAAATCATAGTACGAGTATCTACATTCCTGTGGAGATTTGTTACCATGTTCTGCTTGGGTAGTCTGGTGAAGACAGTAAGCGTGAAAGACACTAATTCTTTAATTCTTTGCCCAAGGTTTTCCATCTTTCATTTTTTCTTTCTTTCTAGGTTTAGCTCTCAAAGATATGGAGGGGCGTGAAGAGGAGAGACTGTGTGGGAAATGGAGGGTTGGCTGGGGTTTCTACAGTTACAACTTGAGGAATGTCTTCACATGGTGAGCACTGATCCAGCTGTATAGTAAAAGACATGTGAATGAGTCTACTTAAAGCTCCTCTGTGTCTTATATATGTGAATGTTATCCTTTGAGTCGTTACACAGAGCTCATGATCACATCCAGAACTTTCCTTAAAGGCTCCCTCGTAGCACCTTCATGAGTCTGACAAAGAGTCAACAGGGGGGGCTGTTGTGTTGGATTTCATTTGAATTAATAGGTGTTGCTTATAATGTAGTTGACACATGATGCTCTTGCTGACACTCCAGGCGTCTGCTGAAGACCATAGCCATGGGCCAGGTCTTGTCCCTGCTGATCTGCGGGACAGCAGTGAGCTGTCAGTATCTGGCCGATGCCGGGGTGGATACGCCCATGCTGCAGAGCTTCCTCAACTACGCCCTGCTGCTGTTTGTCTATACGACCATCCTCAGCACCCGCAAAGGTCAGAAAAAGCAGCTGCAAATTCTGTCGTTTTGGCCTGCAATAATCACAAAACAAATCTGGTTTATGTCATAATGTTTCCACTCCACATGTAGTCTATTTGTATATAAACTTAAGCTTGCACCCAGTTTACTGACACGTGGCAATACCAGCTCCTCCAAGTTACAGCTCAGTGTGTAATTTTGAGTTCAACCTGTAGCTCAAAATGTCCTGTGGAACGTGGCAGAAGATTATTTGTAAGAGTTTGACTTGTTTTGTTTTCCAAAATATCAGTTCAGATAAGAGAAACCTCCAATCACACAGGGGCTTTAGAGCCCAAGAGGGCCAAATGTAGTGGATTATTGGAAATATTCTGCTCGTCATTCTGTCAATGTTGCCCAAATGGGCATTTTCTCACCAAAAAAGGTGTGAGATGTGTGAAAAATAGTGTTAAACGTAGCTTTAGGAAGAATACTTTTCCATTCCTGCTCTGATGTAAACCTCATCGGTTTCTGCAGGTGACAGGAACATCCTACAAATTTTAAAAACCAAGTGGTGGAAATACTTGGTGATGGGTCTGGCAGATGTGGAGGCAAATTATACAGTTGTGAAGGCCTACCAGTTCACCACCCTGACAAGTATACAGGTAAGAGAAAACCGTCATGTTAACTGCTGCTTAAACATAAATAGTAGCTCTGTCAACAAGTCCGTATGTAATGCCAGTTTGTCCTTGTGTTGTTACCGTGTGTTTCAGCTGCTGGACTGCTTTGTGATCCCAGTGCTGATGGTGCTTTCCTGGTTCTTCCTGAAGACTCGCTACAGGCTGGTCCACTTTGTAGCTGTGATGGTGTGTTTGTTGGGGGTGGGGGCCATGGTAGGGGCCGACATTCTGGCTGGAAGAGACCAGGGATCCAGTAAGGACACTTTTTCATCTTTTATATCTGTAAAGTACTGAAACCTAATGTGAAACTTCATCGCAGTTTCTAATGAATGAAAATATAAAAAGGTGTAAACTTTATAGCATAAAATGGCCATAATATCTGTGGAGGTTGATGGGAATGTTGATGATTAACAATACATGATTACTCTGTTAGATGCCTTAAAGACCTCTTTGTTTTAAAACAAACATTTCTCTCCTGTTATTAAAGGATGTCCTCCCTTTGGAAAACAACGTGCTCAAAAGTTGCCAAATAAATCATTAATATTATAAATTGTGCCCATCTATAACTGACCCTTTTTCTCTGTGCAGCCAGTGATGTCGTGCTGGGAGATGGGTTGGTCCTGCTCAGTGCTGTCCTCTATGCTGTATCCAATGTGTGCCAAGAGTACACAGTGAAGAACTTGAGCCAAGTCGAATTCCTGGGCATGATGGGCCTCTTTGGGACCCTCATCAGTGGCATACAGCTGTGGGTTATTGTTTAAATCCCTCATATATATTCTCATATATGATAAAAAGTACACCACTGCATGCCTCGCAGACATGTCATTTACTGTATTACACAAGTATAAAACATAGGTTAAAGAATCCTATAAGGTTAGATCCATGTGTTATGTGTTCATAATTCTTACAAGTTTCCATAATAGTTTAATCAATAGTTTGTACAACAAATCTAAACCTAAGATGGTTTTGGTGCAGGAGCTGTCATCTAAACCTGATATTTTAGATGGATAAAAACATTGTAGCTGTACTGATCTCCACATCATCCATGCTTGGCCTAACTAGACAAATACACCACCATACTACAAAATACACACAGAACTTAAAGCTACAATACCTTTTTGTTTGTGTTTAAGTGTTAAAAAAGTGTTTTCCTCACCATGCTAACTTGCGTTGCAGAGCTGTTCTGGAAACTCGTGCAGTGGCGGCAATAAAGTGGGATTTCCACATTTGTAAGTTAACTTTCTGTCTTGTTAAATCAGAGTATACGATGACAGCAGTGGAACTGAATCATAACCGCTTAAGCTGTGTTGCTTTGAAGCATCTTTTGGAATATCACTCCTCTTCTCTCACTAAAGTCCATTCATTGTGTTCTGCAGCCACGCTGTTTGCAGTCTACGTCCTGTGTATGTACGGACTGTACAGCTTCATGCCAGTAGTGGTGAAGATGACCAGCGCTACTGCTGTCAACCTCTCCCTGCTCACCGCCGACCTCTTCAGCCTCTTCTGCGGCCTCTTCCTCTTCCACTTCACAGTGAGTGTCATTAAAAAGCATCATGGCGTTAGCAGCCGGTGCTATTATGTTGCTGTCAGGTACTTATTCATGTTTGTAAGGCTTCATAGCCTTTTGTTGCCTTGAAACCTGTTTAAAAACCCTGTTTTAATGTTGCATAACGAGTGCCATTGAGGGAATACGCATTCTTATATCATTCCTGGAGAAAACTAGTTGATGCAGCTCTGCAGCATTTCATTTTCAGCAGCAGCAAGTGCTATAACTCACAGTTTAAAAAAAGGCACTGTAGCAGAAAATCCATTAGTAGCTGAACCAAGATAACATTCACATGACCAATGATAAAGTGCATTTTTGTCTTTTGAGATGTGTTTAGAGTAGAAAAACCCAAAAGGAATAAAAAGCAGTATATCTGTCAGCCACTTAAGCTACCATCCATTGTTAAACACCATTTGGCTAGTTAAAATGGTGACATGCAGTAAAGTGGAACCTCTACATCTAACATCTCTATCTTGTGTCTCATCCTCAGTTTTCGACCCTGTACATCGTCTCGTTTGTCGTCATCACTGCGGGCTTTGTCATGTTCAACGCCGTTCCCACGCACTCTGCTTTACCGGAGTCCGGCTCCAGTGAGGACGACCCTGCTGAAGTGTTTGCTGATCACACAGCTGAGAGCTCCAGCTGAGACTGCCTGCTGTCAGCAGACAGAGACACTCCGAGAACTGAGACACTCACAGCTGCATTGTGACGGAAACTGGCTGAAGAGAGAAGACACACTCTGAGGTGTCTGGGTGATTATTATTTGAAGAAGTTTAAAGACGACTTTTACATTGTTACAGAAGTACACACTTTCTTATACTTATACTTAGTTCACTCGTTTTTGGTATTTTGAAAATGCAACAGTTTGCGTTGACACATTTTTCATTCCTATTTATGTTACGTCATTTTTTAAAGATATTCCACAGTAATCAAATATCATCTGTTACTGCACTTAAACACAAACAACACACCAATATGCGCTGCTATTTGTTGTCCCAATACTGATCATTCCTTTCTCCGTTTATATATTGATATATTTTACAAAATGCATCAGAAATGTTTTTTAATTTTTTTAAATCACTGTATCATGTCATTGTTTTGAATTTAAACACGGACCAATCACAAAGTTGTATTTTACTTTTGTTGCCTATGGTGCTGCTGGTGTAATCTGCCAAATCTACTGTAAACCATTATTGCCAAAAGTAAAGCATGTTTACATACAGCAGGAGTTTTACTTTTTTACTATTAAATTAATTTTTATATTTGCTTTGGTTCTACGTCATTTCTCAGTGACTTTATATTATAAATGTGTCTGTTTGGTTAATATATATGACATCTGATGAATTGAAAATATGACTTTTTAGGGTTTTTTTTAAGTATATTTGGGTATTTATTAAGTAGCTATTGGCACGTGTAAAATCTGTAAATGTAAAAACAGCTGTCAGATAGATGTAGTGGAGTAAAAAGTACAATATTTATATATTTATATTACAATATTAACTTTTAAAGTACCAAAAGTACTCATGCAGAAACAGGGCACATAACAGTATTACTATATTACTAGCTCGTTATTATTGACGGCATCAATAATAGCCTAATATAATGTAAGGTACTTTAATGTTGTAGTTGGTCGAGGTGGAGCTAATTGTTAAATAGTTTAATGTGATTAAATAGTTTTATGTAATGTTAGGTAGTTCAATCAATAACAACGCTTTATATTTTACAAACTGATCACATGTTTTGTGTGTAAAATCTTGATCTGCAAAGTAGTCAGTAACAACGGCTATTAAATAAATGTAGCGGGGTAAAAATGTATAAAGTAACACAAAAGGAAAATACGTCCTCAAAATTGTATTTAAGCACAGTACTTGAGTAAATAGTTAATTTCCACCACTGATGGATGCTAACGTTGCTTTGGGTCTGCTGGGTGGATCAATAGTGCAACTGTTTGCAAATAAGTTCACCATGTCAGCTTTATAAAGTGATATGTCAGTGTTGTGTTTACAGCTTGTTGCACTGCCCCCAAGTGGCCAAAAAGGTTAATGCAGGCATAAAAAAACGAGTAATATTTTTAACCCTGGGTCACATTCCTAGCAACGGCCAGCATGTATTTTAAACGGTGCTGAGCAAGACACTAATTCTCTGGTTGCTTTGTCATTTTAAGTCTCTGTAGACGAGAGGAGTGTCAGCAAAACCGCTAAAAATGCATGCAATTATATTTTTAGATGGGTTCCTCAGGGCAAAATCTAACCATATACTGAATCTAATATCATTTTAAAGCATTATCTGAACAAAATGGGAAACAAATGATGTATAAATTGGTGAAATGCTGTGTTGATAGAGGCTTTGACCCTCTGTATTCTGCGCTGCATTGCTGTGCTGTAGCTTTTAGACTTGAACCCCCTCAGCCTCAGTCAGTGACTGTCATCATGGAGGAAAAGCAGACGACTGTAGCCGAGTGAAGAGGACTAAACGCTGCACCCCCATCTTTGCTGCGCCTGTTATTAATTGAAATCGGTAAGAGAAAACTGTTGTCTCTTATTGCGTTGATTTGATTGATTGTATTGCATGTACAGCCGACATTACAGGCATCGTCTGTTGCTACGGATTATGTTTGTGCTAATCAGACCGGAGACGATCGAGCATTCAATAGGCTGGTTTTACTGGATTATGTCTCTCTGAAGGGCGAAATAAACGTTCATAAGGCTTGAAAATAGGTGTCTCTGTGTCATTGCACCGAATAGAAACGCTGCATACCGGGGGGTACCAAGGTAAAACCGACAGGCGCAGATTACATGCGCGTTAATTCTTCAGCACCGCGGACAGCTCCGGAGCTGCGGGGCCTGATCCGTCGGCCTCATCCAGACACATAAAAACACTCATCTCATGTGTTTTCAGGTGATCACTCCACAGAAACAGCACCGAAGACACCTGAGGACTGACAGCGGACAACATGAAGCATTTTCTGAGGTAAAGAGACTCCATTACTCCAAATGATGCAGGGCGAGATTTACTTCCTTTTTTTTGGGTCAAAACGTGAAGGAATTCATTGTAAATCTATTCCTGTCTTCATATGTTTGTCTTCGATCTACTGTGATGAACTGGTTATACCAAATACTGCACACGAGCATTCAGTTCTCCCATTTAAGCTCTTCCCAATCGATTACGATCTTGTGTGTGGCCAGTAAGTGGCTGTGTTGTGGTGTAAATTGGTTTAAGTGGGTCGCTTAGAAAGGAGGCCTCTTAATTATGGAGCACCAAGTGGTCTCCCCTGGTGTCTCTATTCATAGTTCTGTTGCTTTGCTGTATTGTAAATGCATAAGTAGTTATTGGTTATACATAATTCTAATGACACTCGTCATGGTACATTTGTAAGGTTTTTATTTAAATCAAATTTTTTACATACAGTAGACGTGTATGCATTACATCACTGATATTCTCAGGTGTTTTGCTACGAGGCAAATATAAAGGCAAGGCAAGTTTGTTTGAGTAGCACTTTTCAACAACATGGCAACTCAAGGTGCATAAGACATAAAAAGACAAGAAACACAAGAAAATATAAAAAGAAACATGGAAATAGGATAGGAGATATACAGGTAAAGCAGAAATAAACTAAAATGGAATAAAAACAGATAAACCGAGAGAATAAAAGTTACAGCACTGCAGCAGTGCAGTGCAAGATACGAATGAATAGCCCCTAAATTAATTAAAATAAATTAAAGGGATTGGGAAACAGAAACGTTTTAAAACCTTTATTTAAACAAACTGAGAGTTGGAGCGGATCTCAAGGTTTCTGGGAGTTTTTTTCCGGATATGTGGTGCGTGAAAACTGAACTCTGCTCCTCCAGGTTTAGTTTTGACTCTGGGGACAGAAATTGCTACTTGTATGTTCATTTTTAGACATCAGCATATCATTGTAAAATTTTGTATTTTATTGTATAGTCACCACTGACAAATGGCAACAATATAAATAACAGGTGCTTTCTCACACCAGTGCTTTTTTAAGTGTTTTATTTCCCATAAATCTATTTGATTCCTGCCCCCTGTTACTTAAGAGAATAAATCTGTTAGAAAACGTTTTACAGTTGACGTTTTACTCCTTTAGCTTCATTTACTTTTAATGAACAGTGGAGCCCAGTAGATTCTGCCAAATCTTTTTTTTTTTCCCACTAGTGGCTGTGTTTGTTTACAGTAATTATACTAATGTGCTAAAATGACTGTGGTAATAGTTTACTGATGTAAAAATGATTCATGTTGCACCTTTAATGGTTTTGCTGATCAGAGTATTCAGAAGGATTTAAAGGGGTACTCCAGTGATTTAGTGCTGCACTTCCATACAGTTTGGGAACTTGCAAAAGACAGATTAATTCAACAGAAGGGTCAAAATTAAAGCAGCAGAGGTGGAGATATCCTGACTTTTAGTTCCTAGTTTGAGTCAAACTCCAAAGGCACTTGACTACTGTAAGTGTAGGTATTTTTCACAGGTTGACTAACACTCCCTCCATGACTAGTAAACTGAATTTTACTGTATGTGTAGGATCGGTGGAGTGCCCCTTTAAAATGAGGTTCACGGACATTTTCTTTGGTCGCAGTATAATCTCTGAATCCTCCTACCATCACCGTTTCTTGGCGCTCACTTCCTTGAAGGTTAGAGAAAATGAGAGAGTGTTTATATGAGCTGTTTAACATGCCAGTCTCATCCACTGGCCTACATGGAGGAATTAATCATTCAGGGCTGTACTTACCTTCTGTTTTTGTTGACGCGGAAGATGATGGTACGCTGTGATCCCTCAGCATCAGGATTATTATTATTTCTGCCTCAAAAGGTTGTAAACTCTATTCCACAAAAGCAAACAAACAGGAATGCGAGGCCCTGCTTGTGCGGTTTTGTAGGTTATTCAAAGTGCAGGTTATGTGCTGGTGTGTTTTCTCAGCTTCATTGCTAATGTTAGCCCTGATAATAGATGAAAATAAAAATCTGCATTTCCATCCAAGTAATCTTTCACCAAATTTTTGGCATGTTGCACAACCTGTAGTAATAAAGGGTCATGAAATGAGATTATAGAAGGTTTTACATTGAAATAACATGAAATGTGTCTCTTCCTTCCTTCCTGATGTTCAGTGCAGAGTGAAGCAGATGAAGGCTCATTTAGTCTCCACAGTTTCTTAATGGGTCACTATGCATTTCCCAAGACACACATCTCCATTTTCACTCCCAGTGTCACCTGTAAAAATAGCACACTTTGATCTGCTGCAAGTCCAACCTGGTAGACAAGAAGTGCAACACAGTTTAATCACTTTCCTTCCTTTATATCTTCCTCCCTGCTCATCTTTTTTCCTTGAGTGTCACGTCTTCATTTTGTTTCTCTCTCCCTTTCTCTGTTCACTTCATCCTCTATGTTTGGGTGTATCTCTACAGTGATTACTTAGCCCATATGACCTTTTTTTATTCTTAATTTTTATTTTTCTTACTTAATACTTTTTTTTCTTTTACCAAGAAATTACAATTAGAGCAAATTTTAGAAGAAATGTATTAGGACTACAACTACCAATTATTTTCTTGATAAATCATTAGGTCTGTAAAGCATAAAAAAACATTAATCACAATATTTTAGAGCACAAGGTGACAAGGTCATTAAATGTCTTTTTTTTTCCGACCAACAGTCCAAAACCCCAAAATATTCAATTTACTATCATGTCAGACCAAAAAAAGCAAGCAAATTCTCACGTTTGAAAACCTGGAACCATTAAATGTTTGGCATTTCTGCTTGAAATTTGATTAATAGATTATCAAAATAGTTGCCAGTTAATTTTTTTTAGATCAACAAATTTATTAATTGACTTATCGTCGCAGCTCTGAAATGTACTGAAAACATCTTAGTATTAATTCAAGACTCAGGAGACAGATTAAGAAAAAAAGGTCAAAATCG
The DNA here is from genome assembly GCA_002120245.1 of Maccullochella peelii. Taxonomy (NCBI): domain Eukaryota; kingdom Metazoa; phylum Chordata; class Actinopteri; order Centrarchiformes; family Percichthyidae; genus Maccullochella; species Maccullochella peelii. The sequence continues at coordinate 44,587 of LKNJ01000097.1, read as the reverse complement.
AAGCAGCAGAGGCTGAGATTTCCTGACTTTTAGTCTCCTAGTATGGATCAAGCTCCAAAAACACCGGATCCTAGTAGATCCAGTAGTGTATGTCATTAGACACTCCCTGCCTCGACTGACGACATCATCCAGGTTATTCTCATATAATTGTGATTATAATTGTTTTCACAGACTCCTTGTGATGGGTAAACTGAACTCCCTATGTAAAATTGGTGGAGCGCCCCTTTAAAAAACAGAATTGCTGTCGTTGATAAATGCTAACAAAATAAAAACCGTTATATACTTCTTAAAATTATGAGCTGTTTTCTGTTAATCTTAATGATTGTAACTATACTATATAGCACAGTAGTATAAAATTAGCTTTACACATGCACGTTTTAGTCTGGATTCACAAATTTAACCGACTTAGTGTGGACATGGTCTAAGACTCCCAAGGGGTCAAAAGATCAAGCTGATCGATGGCAAGATGATCACCAAGATAGGGAATGAGTTTCTTTGTGAAATACTGGATAGTTTTCAGGACTCGAATGAAACAACCTGAGAACAGAACATCACTCTTTTCTGCTCACAGCTTATAAACGTACAGTATTCAACCTGTGAAAAGCGGACACGAGTAGGCATGTGGTTATAAAGAGTCACAAACCAAAAAAATTGGGAATCAGCTCATTATACTGAAGTACATATACAACATCTGTCAGTCTAATCCCTCCCGTCTTCTCCTCTCCAGAGTGGTGACCCAGTTCTTTGTGTTCCTCTACTGTAAGTGTCTATGGCGGGGCCTGAAGTTTGTCACCAGAAAGTTTACAGGGCGCTGCGAGCTGCAGCGAATCTGCTACAACAACAAGCATGGAGCCCGCAGGACCCTCAAGATAGGTAGGCCCACACGCTGCCTGACATTTGTTTTTAAATGTAGTTTATTTAGTTCATTTATTTATAAACCAACTATCATTTTAAAACAGCTTCAGATGGATAAATGATAGATGGCTCTGGTATTTTAATGCCATGTTATTCATATCTAATAGCCTATTTGTGTTTTTATTTTAATATGTATTGTTCAAATTTATTCTCCTGGCTTTTAGTGGAACCGTGGAAATGAAAATAAAGTTCCACCCATTTTCTATCCATCCTCATTCCTATTTGTCCTTGGACAAATAACAGTTTTCACAACTTAAAGTCAATATATAAATGTTCATATCTGCCTTGCTTTTGAAGCTAAACTAATTAGTGCTGCTTTTAATGATACTGTATGCAGTTGTCTTACACTTTGCAACCATTTCCTTGCAGAGTCATCTCTGAGGTACTCCAAGAATGAGGTACAGTACGGGTCTCTAAATCTGTGAATATGCTGTATACTCATTATATGTCCAATATAATACAGGTGTGTCGCTCAGTTTTCTAGCTTCAATCTGTTTACATCTATTCCCACTTTCTCCTCCTCCTTCTGTCCCTTTTCGTTTCTGCCATCTCTCTGTCTCTTCTGCTCTTGTCGTCTCTAGGTGCTGCAGTCTGCCCTCAGCGTCCATCCTGATAAAGTGGAGAAAACCATTGACGACATTATGGCCTTGAAGAAGATTAACCCCGACACCAACCCACAGTGAGACACGGCATTACATATCCCATTTCTGTTACTCCATCACTTATGTTAGGTTGTTGTAAATTAGAGGTCATCACTAGATTGTCAACACTTTGAATCAGACTAGCTGTGAAAGTGTGGCTGTGGACAGTGAATAAATAACACCTTCTTCTTCCTCAGCAATGATGAGCAAGGCACTGAACTCCCAACTGCAAAAGACAAAAGACAAAACAAAAGACAGTGCTTGTACATAGCAGTTCGCTGAATTAATAGATCTGAATTCCCTCATACAAACAGCCCTTCCTCTCCCCGTGTGTCCCCAGGCTGGGCATCTCTCTTCAGGCCAGCCTGCTGCAGATTGTGGGCTACAGGAGCCTGGTGACGGAGGTGGAGAAGCTGCGCAGGGAGCCTTACGACTGTGAAAACCCCGAGCACGAGGACATGCTGATGAAGGTACACAGCTCTCTGTGGCTGTTTGAAGTTTTGTATTGAACCTCCTGTGATTCACTGGTGACCTGTGCGCGGTGTATCCCACCTCTCAGTTAGTGCATGCTGGAACAGGCTCCAGCTAACCGCAACCCTTGACAGGATAAACCAGTGGTTCCCAACGTTATTTTGTCAGACATGCTCCCAACTCAAGTACCCCTTCATCGACACTGCCATTTATTTCAATCATTTACCCAGTACTTTAGCTAACTATTTCACCTGTTTATCCAACTATTTCAGCTATTTAGCTACTACTTTTAGCGTTAGCTAACTATTTCAACTGTTTATTGATTACTTTTAGCTATTTCAACCATATCCAGATATTTTAACTGTTTATCCATTACTTATAGCTATCTATTTAAACTGTTTATCCATATTTATCGGCTGTTTATTGGCTTCCGCCTGTAGCTTCGTATTGAACGGACACACACTAGTATCGACCTTCTCGTGTGTGCGTTTGTGTTGCAGTTATGGAAGGAGCTGCGTCCTGACACACCTCTCACCGGCCGCATCTCTAAACAGTGGTGTGAGATTGGTTTCCAAGGCAGCGATCCCAAGACTGATTTCAGAGGCATGGGCCTGCTGGGCCTGCACAATCTGCTGTAAGCTCTCAGTCAGACAATTATACACTTTATGGGATACAAGACACGCTAGTGTTTATATTTTGACTTTTACAAGACCTTTTAGCGAACTGGGGATTATTTATACAAAAATCTGCAGTGAGACAATAGCTACCTAAGAACTGGAATTAATAATAGATAATTAATAATCTACATATACACAGCTGTAAGGCAAAGTGCGATCTTCAAATTAAGTGTTTCCTAAATTCCCCTTTTCTTGAAACTTCTCTCGTCTCTTTGCAGATATTTCGCAGAACATGACAAGGCTACTGCTCTGCAGATGCTCCACGACTCCCTGCAACCAAAGCACAAGTACGGCAGCACTCTTTCTCTCGATTTTGATCAAAGCATGATACATTTAAAGGAATACACCAAGTGTGTTGGTAGAAAGTCTCTCTGGCTGATCGACTCTAAGGTAGTAGGATCCAAAACTGAGGAAATGTGAATTTTTAGCAGATGTAAAGCTAACTTGGTAAAAAACAGACCGGTAAAATGTACATGTATTTATGGCTTTATGGTTCATAGAAACTATGTATAGCTAAAACTAACTACACAGTAGAAGAGTAGGGTACATAATGAGCTTCAATAGCTCAAGGTTCAAGGATAAATTTATTCATCCATTCTATTCAACCAACCAGCGGCCAAAATGTCCTAATCATATCAAGCTCTGCACTCGTCCTCTGGCAGCTTCAAACAAACAGTTAAAGTGGTCCCTTGAAACAGAAAGGGAGAAATTCATAGTGTCAGTGTTCTCACTACTCAAAAGCTCCGCTAATTAATATTTCTTACACTACTAGTTGAGCAATAGTGGGGCTTTTTAGCCTCTTTCAGGTCATTGTTTTCGTTTTCTGGCTCGCAAACTCCGCTCCCATCAGTCTCGTTTCCAGCAGACTGACAAAGTTAGCGACTAGCTGGTGAACATAGTGGAGCATTTAGCAGTTGAAGAGCCACATTTTCAGGAGTTGGTGAAGACCAAAACAGAGCTAAACGAAGAGTGAATGTTGGACTTAAATTCATCAGGTGGCCAGAAACACGACTCCGAATGATTGCTAATGTTGTTCCGTGTCTGCAGGATGTGTAAATAGGCAGCTGTTTGCCAAAGTTCACAATATCAGCTTTATAGGGCGATAACATAACAACTATTGTGTTTTCAGTTTGTTCCTCTGCCCCTTGTGGCCAAAACATAAATAATGCAGCTTTAAAATTGTTAAATTTTACCCAAGTTACCCAACAGACGCGTGGTGTATCCCTTTAACTTTAAACCGCACGCAGTCACACATAACTCTGCGTTTACCACATTCTGCTTGATTATATTCATTCCTACAGCTTGATGTCATTCTCTGCGCCATCTTTTATTGACTGCTGCTGCTTGTATTGTTTGTCATCGGCATCTCAGTGAGCTGTCTCATTTCACAAATGAAGATTCTTCTTCTTTTTCTCCTCCACCTCCACCTCCACCTTTCTGCCCATGCCTCCCTCTCTGACTCTCACATGCACTGTAGGAACACACACAGAAAGCCAAGGTACTTGATTTCACTTTCATTCTTTGCACTGCATTCATAGCTTTCTCTTTTGGCTTGATGTTTCATGCATTTAAAGCTTCACCAAGCATGATTTACGTATATGTTGACACCCAGCTGTCTTATCAGCCTTAAAACACGGTATGGGGCTGAAACTGAGGAGGATTTCCCAGTCACACCAATAGAGACAGTACTGTTTCAGCTTTAGGAAATTACTGAGCATTTTTTAAATGAAACTATTCACTTGTGATCCGTTTTTAAAGATTTACGACTTAAAACTGGGCTTGACCTGAGGACACCTTTTAGGGATAATCTGCGTATTATTTTGAAACGGATGAAATAAGTTACACATGCAGTTTAGAGTCACTGTTATGAATTGAAACTGAAACTTGAAGACTTGAGGCTCATCTCAGATTTGACAGTTTTTAACTTGGACCTGAGCTCAGATTCAAACCTCTGGGGTTCCACTTTGACTCAATATGTGAGGACTTGACTTCGACACTGCTCAACTGTAACTCTATAATATCACAAAATATTTTAAGTCCACGTAAAGAAACCAAGTGACATGTATTAGTTTATATCTTTATACTTTACAATCTGTTCCAGTGTTTCAGTCTCGCTGTGATCAGTTTAAGAAGCAAGCTCATAAAATGTTATTTAATTGTGCCTTTAAGATTTCTCACTAGGTCTTGTTTTTAATCCACATCGTGGTGCACTGAGTGTTGTTTCACATGTGGACAGGACATGACTCAAGTGTGTGTCCTTCGCAGTGAGATAAACAAGCCTGAATGGGAACAGAAGAACATAGACAAAGCTATTGGGTAAGTGTCTGCACATGTGCTGTATGATGGCATGCACTTGTGTGTGTGTGTGTGTGTGTGTGTGTGTGTGTTTGGAGAAGGCAAACCTGGGCTACTTCTGCTGAAGCTGTGTGAGTTTTGGCCTCAATACAAAGCAGTTTTAGCAGTGGAGGATCTCCGTGATATGGCCACCGAGTGTGCGCATGCACTCAGGAGAGACGGTGTGTGTGCACGTGTGTGTGTTAATAGACAGGAAGTGTTTTACTGCTGTGTGTCCTGCTGCTCTCCTGCTCTGCCTCCAGTCTGCATCAGCTCTGATAAGCACCAAGGACTGACTCTAGGAACACACACATTCACACAATACTGTGAGGACACTCCAGCCGAGCAGCAAGCTGTAAACTGCAAGTAATTTACTGCACTGTTGAGTCTGAAAACTGTACAGTGCGTCTATACTGAAGGGATAGTTCATGATTGGTCTACAGCGTCCACCACATCCCACATATTTGGACCATGTGTACTTTGGCATGAAGTGAAACACCAAATGATGGCTGAGCCTTTACAAAAAGAGACTTTATTTTTACTTTTGATGCAAAATTACGTTAAAGATATTTATAATTATCATATTTCTTTAGATCTAGATTCTTTTTAATATGATAGATTTCTTCAGGAAACCTCGATTTGAACACTTTCAGCCTCTGTTGCACTAGCTTCTGTAACTCAGTGAAATCTCATCCACTACAACACTTATTAGAAGTTGAAACATTTGTGTGATTTTAACAACGATTCATTCATCAGCATACAAAAAACTACAGCTCCCCTATAACTTTATGGCCTCCTAACTTGGTTTGATTACAGAAGCATGGTTTTGTTCACATCCATAATATTCACCGACACTTTTTAAGTCATATTTCCAACTTTTTAGCTGTAATCTTCTCTGTTGTCTAAAAACGTGTACACACTTCGGTCCTCTCTTTCCTGCTGTTAGTACAGACATGTCTGAAACCACTCGACTTGCTCATTGCCTAGGGCTTATGGGAAATGATATTCGTTCGCCACACTTCCTGAGTAAAACCATCAAACAAACAAAACAAAACAAACTGCTTCCTACAAATGAATGTCTGTATTTTTGTCACCTCTCTCCAGCTACTCTTTTGCCATTGTGGGCATCAACATCACAGACCTGGCCTACTCTCTGCTGGTGAGTGGGGCTCTGAAGACCCACCTGTATAACGTGGCCCCAGAGATGCCCAGCCTGCTGCACTTCCAGCAGACCTTCTGTGAGTTCACTTAATTGGGATATATATATTAAATGTTTTTTGTTTTTTCAGATATTAATCAGGATTACACCCATTTTTTTTAACTTTATATGTTGCAAATTTTGGCATCTTTTGGTTCACCCGTAATTTTCACATTTAAAGTTTAATTAAGATTTTAAATTAAAGCACATATTATATTTTAACATTAAGCTAACTTCATTTGGGGGATCATTCTTTGTGGGTTTGTCACTATAAGCGACCCCTTTCACATACAAGTAATCATGTGATCCGTTGTGAATATAAAAATATGAGTTATACTCACTTTAAAGAACATAAAGGATCAGCTGTTTTCCTTTTCTTCACTGCAGGTTACCTGATGCAGGAGTTTCACCGTTTCTGGATCGAGGAGGATCCCAGCGACATCATGGAGTTCAACCGGGTCCGCTCCAAGTTCCACCGGAGGATCCTGCGACAGCTGAAGAACCCGGACATGGCTCTGTGCCCCCACTTCTCCGCCTCTGACCTCCACCTGGTCAACCTCTAAACACACACCCCTAACCTGTGACCCACTCCCACCCACCCACCGCCCTCACTGAACCCCTCTTATCCCACAGAGGTCTCCCCTGGATGTCTGGTAGGCCAACTAAAAATCAGAAATCAGAAAACCCTTTACCCTCACATAGATGATTCCTCAAACTGCTGGACACGTCTGGGGAGACTCTCTTCCTTCTCTGCTCAGCCCACCTTGTCCCAGCTAACGTCATGTCGCGTCACTGCCAAAAGCTCACTCAGCCACTGCACACACACACACACACATATGTACACACACACTGCCTCTACGTCCTCACTGCAGTGTTAGACCACCAGCATCAGAGATGACCATAGCGATTGTAGCTGTGCATGAGGAGGCTGCACCACACCATCACAGACTTCATCATTATCTGTTGCTTTAATGATTCATGACGATTGTATCACAGCCGTTACACCTCAGTTATGGACCCTGTGCGTATTCTCATAACAAACCAAATTGACTTTCTCAGCCAAAAATCCCTTTTAGATTGCACCGTAGTGATAATCAGTTCTGTATATTTTGGCAATTAGCTGCTCGGGCTCCAGACATGAACTCAAATGTGTCAAAAACAATATTTTGTATTCAAAACAAAGAGCTATAGATATAAAATGTAAGTTTAAATGATTTGTTGAAGCATAAAAGAAATGTTGCTGGTGCAGATTCAATTAAAAGCTATGAAATAATATAGGGCCAGTTCATCTTTTACTGTAACTTTGTCTGTATTAGGTAATTAATATAGATTGTACTGTACTTTTAATGTCAACATGACATTAACACCTATCACTTCTCCTTGCCAAAATATTGAATGTGGAGAACGTACATCACAGTATCACAGTAGTAGTTTGTTTCTTGTGAGCTCAAATGTCAGTTTTGTAAACCTGTGAAATGATGTTCATAAATATTATGTTACACATATTGAATGTGTAGCACTGTTCCCAGTTTGGATGCTAAAAGAGCTCCTTCTCTTGCGATTTATATTTTGACAACGTTTTTTTATCTCCTCATGCATATTTACATCCAGAAAAATATTTTATGAACATTTTTTTACAGGTTTGCAAAAGCTTTTGCCTTTGATTTGATCCCATGCAGAGATTCTGTTATGAATGTTTCTCACACGCTCACATTCATGATTGTTTGATTCTATTTTAACTCATTGAATGTGACACTGTGTCCACTGCCAAAGCAATAATTTACATTCACTTCACTGCACACTTCTTTAAATGTATTGATTTGCACCATGCTTGCCTAAGTAGTTGTTTTACTTTGTAACTCAGAGCTGAAATGCTAATCGATTTATAGCTGCTACATGTAGCGTTTAATAGAGGTAAAATATTACCACGTTAACTTTAAGACATTAGTGTAATTACTGTAAACAAATGTCCCCATAAGTCTGGCAGTCGCTGCGCTGCATTTTACAGTGTTTTTTCAGTAAAGCCAAAGACATCGGGGACTGAGGGGCAGGAAGCAGTGGGGTTTACGGGGAATGTAGTCTTACCTAACAATGCTACACATAGCAGCTTTAAGAAGCATCTGTTATTATCTCTCCGAAAAGCAACGACAAGATAAAATAAGACATTTAAATGTAGATGATTAATACTAAAACAGTAGAGAGCTGACAGTGAAAATGGAAAATGCTAAAGAGGGAGGCGTTGACCGGCCAGTCAATGCACTTCAGTGACTGTCACACTGACCAATCACACAAGGGCAAGAGCTCTTTAAGAAATTACTTTTTATTAACATGATGTTCCTAGGTGTCACTGTCAGCTCCCTACTGTGGACTGCATGCTTATTTCTTTTATTTAATTCCTTTATTTTACCCAGACAGCCCCCCATATATTAAAAATATATTTTTTGAAGAGTGTCCTGACCAAGACAGGCACCAACACAGGTTATGCCCAAAGAGTGATTATTTCCACTTTGTTTTCATTGAATCGTTTTTAGAGGTAAAAGTATTTCACAAGAACAAAAGAAAAAAGATTAGAGGAAAATCTGACACAATTTGGTGCAGCGAAATATGTTTTTTCTGCTTTTATATCTTGTTAATCATCTCGTGGGCCCTTAGATTTGCCTTGCGAGTCCTTTTGGTTGCCCCGACCCCCCAGTTGGGAACCACTGCAGTAGGGGACTCTGCATTCAAAAACACCTCCAGTTCATTGTCTGTGGAGCATCGGTTTGATTGTTATCTCAGCTCTGAGTCATACTTTTACTTATCAGTGAAAGATAAATCAACAAAAGCCCAAATCTGACACACGTGTGCTTCTTCACATCAGTGTTGCTTCACTTGAACATGTGACCATTGTATTTAACATCTCACGAGCATTCAGCTCTCACAAATGTTCTCATGACAAAACTGAAAATGTACGATATTATTTTACCGCCATGCTTGCACTGTTGATTGTGTTTTAATAGTATTGAATATCTTTGTTCCATTTGAAGTGAACGTTGATGCTTTTTGTCAGTATTATGCAGCTGTATCTCCTGCGTCCATTTTGTTTAGCTTTGCTATGGTCAGCTTTGCACTATTGTAAAAATAAAAATGCAGTTTCCTATATGATAACAAATCAGTAATTTGTGGTATTAGGAGTATATGGGCCAATGTGTCTGACGATACTGTAGATCAAGTTAAGTACATGCTGCTGTATATTCTGCTTTGAAACTGCCTAAAAGAAAACACAATCTGCATGATATTTTCACTGTTACGGCATGCTGTATTCTTCAGTAAAAGCCTAAAGTACTTCTAGATATTGTAATTGTGTGCTTCATTTGTCTGTGCTGTACTTTTTGAGACCACAATAAAAACTAAATGTCAGTTAAAATTATAGGTGACTATTTATTTATTTATTTTGCCGACACCTGAGGTGTTATGAGCTCCTTGCTGTGGCGTCTCTGTGCTGCCTGGACGCCACCTCTCTGTTACTGTTTGCAGTGGTGGAAGAAATATTCAGATCCTTTACTTAAGTAAAAGCAGAAATATGCCACAGTCTGTCTCCCTCCAGCCACATTTCTGTTGCCCCAGGCCCTTCAGTGCTATTTTCCACAAGTCCACCAGATCACCTGACTGACCCACCCCACTACACTCCTGTTCTCACGTCCCTCATCTGCTCTGCAGTTACCTGGACTTCCCCGCCCACCTCCTCACCTGCATCTCATTCCCACTCCACATATACCAGCCCAGGTCTTTTGTTCCTTTGTCGGTTCATTTTAGTTCCTATGTTGCTGTCTTGCCTTATGTTTGTTCCTTCGAGCTTCTGTCACCTGAACCTGGACCTGCCTACCTGCAAGCTCATTAATTACAAATAAATAATTGATCTGCATCAGTCTACCTGTTCCGTCTGCATTTGGGTCTTTTCCCTGCTGCCTGCACTTCCCATTGTAACAAAATACCATAGTCCAAAAATATTCCATTACCTGAATACAGTCCTGTATTCAAAATGTTATTTAAGTAAAAGTACAGAAGTATTATCAGAAATGTATTTCAATATCAACAGTTAACTAGTTATGCACATAACTAGTTATGCATGTAACTGTAAATCATTATACTGACCACTAAATGAATGGCATGCTCTCTGCCCTCTAAACATCACAAATCAACTTTCCTGGTTTATTTACCACATGTTTTGGTTTCTCATGTGCACTAAAGCCCCAATTACCACCAGTATGTTGGTGTAATTTCAACGAACAGCAGAGGGCAGTAAGCCCACACAGAAGAGCTGATGTGAACTGAGAGCAATGGCAGAGAGAGTGGAGGGTGCAATTAAACATTACTGTATATTAAGTTTGAAATGGTGACTACACCTGTTGGGAAAAGTTGATGGTGCAACACAGCAAATAAGCTACGATAGCTTCCTCCATGCTGTGCTCTCCAGCTCTCCGTTCCATCAAAGCTCAGCATAAATTACATTCACTTCAGTCACTGATTCTGTAGTTAGTTAATTTTTATTTTTTTTCATATACTAGGCCTGTTCAGTACAAGCACTATTTCTGAGGTTGATATCTGGTAATGGTGCTTTGAGTCACCAGAGATCTTATGCAAAAAGATTCACTCTGACACTGATTGATGCTCCGAATGGAAGCATCTGCACTCCTTATGTTTCTCCACTTATTTATTCAGGTTTTTCTTTTAATTGTCACTCTTCTGTGTCTGAAAGCAAATAAGTTAAAACCCTAATTGCATTGCCAAATTAATACTTTATAGTTCAATAATAATCACCCAGCAAAAAGTCTCAAGCCTCCATGAAGACAAAGACACGTCAGCTGGCTCCTCACCATCTCTTGTCATTCTGTAACTGATGACACGTAGAAAACAAACTGTCCTGAACATGCGTTTGTTGCTCCCAACCACCTCTGCTGCTCTCTGTTTGCAAAGAAGATGAATGTAGACATTATGATGTACGACAAGACTTTCACACCAAAAGTCATTATTTCCAATAGATCATTTTTTCTCAGCACTACACTGACTCGCTGCCAGATTTCACAGCCAAAGTTCAACTTAATTGAACTCTAACCCCAAATATATAATTGTTTTGTGCATTTCTGAATTCCTGGAGTTATGTAAGAATCTCAAGCACGCCAGAAAATATCAGAGAGGACGGGGAGACCAAAAACCGATGTAGTCCTCAGCATCTTAGTTAGCTGCTTTGGAGGATCATGTTCTGCTTTTTATTCTACGCACTTCCTCACGCAAACTATGTGTGTTTGGTCTGAAACCACCATAAGACAGCTGCATTTATAAAAGTTTACAAACAGCCTTACATTTATCCACAATTTTTCCCTCTACAGTAATGAATCCCAAATGTTTCCACACATTACTTCTCAGATGGTTTGGAGTCATAATTATCCGTTTAACAGGGCCCACTGTCCTCCATTTTGTATTGCTTAGTTTACTGTGCAACAGGGCATGTACAGGGCAATAGACCAGAGTGATGGTGCATTTTATGGGGAAGAAGAAACCGATGAATACAGATCAAATTTGACATTTTTCCCCAAGATCGAATGGTAGCTCCAACTTCAGATAAAAAGTAACAGTCCTACCATGCATCAACGTTGTACCTACATCCTCAGGACAAACTTGGTAAGGCTCTAAGAATAGCAAAGTCAGCGGTATGTTGATTCTAAGACTTTCATACTGTGGAGTATAATGAACATTTTCAGCCTTGTCAATAAAGCTTAAGATCTTAAAAGCCTCAAATGGTTCTCACAAGTATAGAAATACACTACCACAAACACACTTGTCAGAGGGATGTTTTTTGCCAAATTCAGGAGTGTCTCCAGTTTGTTTCCTAGAATCAGAGAGCGAGAGTGGAGGCCACAGTGTGTAATGATAATGCAAGTGGAGCAATACAGTGAGATACATGCACATCACATCAAAGCAGTGGATTAGCGCGGATCAGCTCCAGACAAACTCTGTGGTAATGAGAGCTATGTCAAAACTGCAGACCAGTGTTGGAGCTTGGCACATTAACGTCAGCGCTGGCAATCCTCACTTTAGTCAGCACTTCTTAAGCTTTCTGCCTGCAGAAACTACATTTTACTGATTCAGACAACAACATGTTTGCAGGGAAAACATCTAGCAACGTTACAGAGCAGCAACAACTTTAAAAATATAGCCTTTTTCAAAATATGGAGTTGCAAAGTGCCACTGTTAAAGGCTCTTGTCAGGACTCTATGGGTGTTTCTAGTTTTTTTAAAACCTGTTTAGACAGGAAAAAGTACACCTTTATCATTCTCATTAATACACGACTTTGCATAATTCCGGTGTAGTTCTGCTCACCTTCAACCTGAGCAGAGGTGTTATAGCTGATGGACTGCTACGACTTGCAAGGTGAGGCTCACGTGGCTAGCTTTTGGTAGCCTTGCTAGTTTCTCTACTTTGAATTGACTCTGTGTTTGAAATGTGCTATATAAATAATGCTGCCTTGCCTTGCCTTGTAAGAGGTTAATCAATGACGAAGCACATAACTTAACTCACCCAAGATCTCCCTTGCCTCCAAGATTACAGATACAAACAACAAAGTGCTGCTTGGCAAAAAGTCACACAAACCGTTGTAGGTTGCTTATTTACACAGTTTTATAATGACGAAGCTACTCGCTAGCTTGACAGTGTTACTGTAATATGCCCACAGCGACGAGCGAGAGATGGCGGAGGCGATTTGTTCGCTTCCCGTGGGTCTTCATCATAAAACTCTCTGCTGCAAAGGGACAAATCTTGATGAAGCTCATGAATCAACCTAACTGTGCTAACTCAGCTAACTCTGTCGGTCACAAGAACGTCCCCCTTGCAGGTTGTAGTGGTCCCCCGAGAGCCAGAGTACCTGAAAACATCTGTGTGGGTGTCCTTTAATCAAATCATATAAAATAAGAAAATATTAAAAAAAGAAGAATTATATTAACCAAGTTGAAAACCAAAAGTATTCTAAGTCATATGATGAGCCAAATATATAAAGTCAATAAAAACATCTAAGGTAACTCCAACCGTGAGAAAAAAACAACCAAAATCACACTTCTCTTTTCACGAGAACTACGCTTTCTCATTGTTTGATTTTCTGACAAAGAATCACATGAATGCAGTGCAGTTCAGCAGCTGCCTCTAACATTTCAGATGTCAGAACTTGTCACAAGCACCTTAACACTCCTTCAAAACCTTCAAAACAGTTTGACCAAAAACCAAAATGCTGACTGCGATGGATTTCCTATCTCACACAAGTTTCAAGTCTGAATTTGGGAAATGTTTGGTCTGGAAGCCTCGAGATCAGTTTACACACTTTGAAGTTAATGAACTGAAACACAAAAAGCACAAGGAGTGTATGTCCTTCAGGGGTTGACACAGTTAAGATGATTCCTGCAATAATTTGAAATGTTTCTGTGTGGTTAAAACATGAGCTTTAGAATAATTTAAACAGCTGTCAAAAGCGAGGGCGAAGAGGATCCAGCGTGGGCGGAGCCTCAATAACACGCGTCGGATGTCACTTCAATATGGTGTTAGTAATGTCACTTCAGTTCAGAGAGCACAGCCAGCTCGCTGCCTCCCAACAGCTTCTCCACATCTCTGCCGTGACATTTCACAGAGGAGGCAATCTATCAGATGAAATGCATGCTGGGTAAACTTGGTAAAAGAAATGACACACAGGTAAGGCATGGGGGGGGGGCTATCACTGATGCTAAGCCAACAGCTGCAACTGACAAAGGCAGCAACATTGACATATCATCACTTTTAAGCTAATACAGTGAACTTGTTAGCAATCAGTGGCTTATTTACACATCCAGCAGTTACGGAGCATGAATGCATGTCCAATATTCACTCTCTTTTAGCTCTGTGTTTGGTCTCCACCAACTCCTGAGGGAAATATCTGGCTCTTTAGCTGCTAAATGCTCCACTATGTTCACCAGCTAGTCTCTAACTTTGTCTGTCTGAAAGGAGAGTGAATATTGGACTTACATTTATCATGTCAACAGAAACACGATTCCAAATGAATGCTAATGTTGCTCTGTGTCTGCTAGATGTATAAATAAGCCACTGTTTGCTAACACATCCGACATAACAAGTGGCCAAATATTAATGCAGGTATAAAGTGTATGTGTGTGTGGGGGAGACTGAGGCCTATCTTTGTAGTTCAACTCTTTTTATTCACCACAACAAACGAAAGCTTGAGACAAAAACCTCAAAAACACGTAAAAAAATTAACAAAGTCGCTGCTTTGATTGAATGTGGAGTTTCACCATGGGGAGATTTCATTAGACACAGTCACTGCAGTTATTGTTCCAGACAGTTCAACAGTACCTTAAAGCGTCCATGTGAAGGTGCTAGTGGGCAACATAATTTCATCGCTTCACCTTCAGTCGACTGCAGCAGCCGGCTTCACCTGCAGCACATCCATTCAACGTGCTCTCTCAGAAATATGAGTCTGCAGTCCACTAGTTTTACACACTTGACTTTTCTTTGTCTTGACACTTGACAATGTATGCACACACATTTGTGAAAATGTTAATCAGCTTGTTTTTAACAGTCTCATCAGGATGCAGAGAAGTGCCTTGTTTTTCAAGAAGTGCCTTGTTTTCCAAGAAAATTGATTTTCTTGTTTTCCAAGACAATGAATGTCATGCCAAGAAGCAGGGAAATGCCGCCAAAGATTTCATCTTTGCAGCTCTAATTATGGTAAATTCATCAACACTGCCTTATTGATTAAGCACAGGCGACTGCAGCCGTCCCAAGCACTCCAGGGCTCTCATGCAGATATAATGTTATACAGCAGTGTGAGGCAGCAAATTCATGAATCAAACTGCGTGTATATCAAAGAGTCACCAGCACAGCGGGCTGATCTATACATCAATATATGAGTCCAAATGGGTTGATATATGAGTCAGGGGCCGTGCCATG
Source organism: Maccullochella peelii (assembly GCA_002120245.1). Lineage (NCBI taxonomy): Eukaryota > Metazoa > Chordata > Actinopteri > Centrarchiformes > Percichthyidae > Maccullochella > Maccullochella peelii. Next base: position 29,387 of record LKNJ01000097.1, on the reverse strand, counting down.
ATTTTATAAATAACGCAGACACGTGTGAGCTGCTCATTCTCTGAGACATGCCCATGTTCTCTGATTTGTTCCCAGCAAAATGAAGGAGCAAAGCTTAAGACTGGACGATAAATTGAATTTATCAATAAATAAATGGTCTGAATCAAAACATGCAATTTGACCACATTACCAGCTCTTGCCGTTTTTCACTATTTTCTGACATTTTATAGACTAAACGATTGATCAGTAATGATAGAAATGAATCGATAATGAAAATAAGCATTAGTTGCAGCCCTACAGTCAACCAATCAGCCCACATTCCAGTCCAGAATATTTTTCTGGTCACACTGTAAACACATCAGAATAACACGATAATATTTCCCCAAATAAAATGCCCCATTTCTGCTTATTGAGGTTAATGTGACAATTTTTTCACATTATGACAATCATCCCACCCTAGTACTGTATAACATCACGATAAAGTCGAACTATATTTTGGATTTGGAGGACAAATGAAGTAGCTTCAACTTTCAAACTTTCATGTCAGTCTCCCTGTTAGATTACAGTATGTCACAGCGACAGCAGCAGCATCATCATCACAATCATCTGCATCTTCTGTTTAATTCCCATGCCTTCCTGTCATTTGAGACCTGCCATTCCTCTCCTTCCCACTCAGTGTGTTCTCACCTTTTTGCCAGTCCACCAACTCTCCACCTGCCTGCACACCTGCCCCTCATTACCCCGTTAGCTCTAGTGTCCTTAAGTTCTCTGCCAGATTGTCTCTTGTGCTCCATTGCCTCAGTGAATCACAGCCTTCTGCCTTTGATAGTTGCCTGTTCAGGGACTTTTGGTTACTTCTCTTTACCCCTTGGACCTGTTGCTGGATGTCATCCTGCCTGTTGACCAAGTGCACCTTGTTTTATTTAAACTAAATCTGTCTGCTGAGTCTGCTTCTGGGTCTACTGTTTGCTTATCAGATGGATTACACATTATGAGATTACACAAATGTGACATTCATGGCAAAAAAGGCAAATTCAGTGTCCAAAACAGAGATGCAACAGTTAAAGTCGATAAATTGATTGACAGAAAATGAATAGGCAACTATTTTGAGTGTAAAGTAATTTATCAAACAAAAGGGCCAAAGAGTCCGTGATTCCAGCTTCTCAAATATGAGGATTTTATGTTTTTTTGGGGTTATAGACTGTTTGTCCAATAAAACAAGCTATTTGAATACATTACCTTGGGCTGTGGGAAATTGGAATCGAATCATTTTACACTATTTTCTGACACTTTATAGAAAAAGGATAATTACTCAATAATGAAAATAATTGTTAGTTGCAGCTGTAGTTCAAAACACAAAGGGTTTATTCTCTGGGGAACAATAATGTGCTGAAAGAGATTTGGTGGAAATTTTGGCCTGATGATGGCGTTTGAAGAAAAGTCAGGGTCTCACCAAAATCAACATATATCAGTTTTGTGGGCAATTTTTCAGACATGTGTTTTGGGTGAAGGCAACTGTGGCATGATGGTGGTTTAGGAGCAAAGGCCAGGGGGGTCACCAAAATCATTGGAATTCATCCTCTCAGGACCATGAATATCCATACTAAATATCATGGTAATCTAACCAGTAGTTGTCAGGACATCTTTGCTGTGGACCAAATTGTTTGACAGATTGATCAGCTGGCCAACTGACTTTACGATCCATGAGGTGCTTTCAGACAGCAAGCGGTTGTATCTTAAAATAGAGGAAAGGATTAGCAATATGACACGATTAATAGCATGTTTGCCAACTAGTACCATAAACAAATCTCTGCTGGAAATTCAAAAACCACATAAATTAGCTGCTGTATCGTTATCCTCGCTGTAGTTTCTGTGGTTGCCGTGGTCAAACAGCGAGCCGCGACATCAAGTTGAAAAAGTTGAACCGTCATCGACTAGGAAAAGAGCGGCAGTCGCCCTTCCTCTGCCACTTATCACGTGGCATGACCGGGAGCAACAGGAGAAGGACCCAAACGCAGACAGTGGAGGAGGCTCAAAACTGTTCTTGAAGATTTATTTGAATGCTTACTTGTCGATACAGGTAGGTAGGGCATGTACAGGAGAACATCCAAATCAGAAACAAGAGCACTAACACAGAAGGGACTCAAAATACATCAGACCATGAACCCACAAAGAATGAGGGACAGGGACCAGTATAAATAATGACAAGACTAACAAGGTAACCAGGGGCAGGTGAGCAATGGGGAACAGGTGAAGACAATCAAGGGTAATGACACAAGGGCAGGAACACACAGGAAACAAGAGACAAGACTACAAAATAAAACAGGAAACCAAAACCAAGATTACAGATCATGACACCACTGTGTTTACATTGAAAACAATGGAGGCGGTAGCAGCAACCGCTCGCAGTCTGAAACCATCTTTACGACGTGCCTAAAAAAATAAATAAAACAGACATGTGCAACAAGAGGAAATGGAACAGAAATCATAAGTAGCAGTAATTTACAGTTCATCATTTGGTCTGTAAAGGTCACAACCACATGAATTCCAGACATCCCAATTCAACAAGGACTAATAAAGTCCTACAGTCTCTTGGATTCATGGAGATGCTGGACAATAATCCCTAATGATCCTGCCGATAATAAAAGTCATGCTGTATGATTCACTGTGGCGCTGGCTGGAAGATCCAGCACTATTTGGCTCTGTGTGTGTGTGTGTGTGTGTGTGTGTGTGTGTGTGTTTGGAGGTCGCTGCTGATACATAGAGAACAACTTCCTAACATCAGAGAGTACATACAGTACAAGCATCTGCAGTGTGCGTATTGATCTGCCCTTAAGGTTCTGTTGACGTCCTGATGTGCTCATGCTCTTGCTGTTAGAGCGAATATCAGGTGTGGTGGTTTGGCAGGAGAAGGATCTGTGTTTGGGGTAACTGTGGGGAAATCACAGCGTTCCAGGTCTGCCAGAAAAATTCTCTTTGATCCTCGTTGTGTTGCCCTCCCCGTTCACAAACACACCACACACTCGTATTCTCTCCTCCACTCTGCATCTCTTATACTTGTTGCCCTCCCACTCTTCTTCACCTCCTTTACCCTCTTTTCTCATTCTGTCACCATCTTATACCTTTTTTGCTTTTTGTTTTTTTTAACCCACTGCTCCTTCCTCTCCCTCTCTGTCTCTGATTAAACTTGCTGGTGCATTAATAAAGTGCAGCTCCCCCTCCCGCCCTCCTCCAGTGGGATTAAGCAGAGCACTAATTCCATCTCCAGTCCTGGAAGCTTTGAAGTCGACTGCCAGGGAAACCGCCAGCTTCTTCAATTTTAACATTTGCATAATCCCACCACTGCACTCATACATGCTCATCAGAGTGGAGGATGAGCTAATATGCTGGATAGAGCTGCATATTGGCATTATAATAATCCAGTCGTTTCTAGTAGCATCTCTTTCTTCATCAGTGTTACCATCAGGGATCAATGGATCGCTGTCGTTATCGCCATCAGTATGTCATCATTGATACGACCCACTTCCTCATCACTCTTGGTTAATTTTTCTGTCCTTATCATAATTAATAATTAGCATGTGCAAATGCAAATTTTTACTGATTGGCAGCGGCTGATTGTATTTGCGTTGCATTATCCGGCCCGAGCAGTACCGTGTGGGTAATTCTCACGTCTGTGGCGAGGCGCTGCAGTGATCCAAGAGGAGTGTCTGTGTACTCTCAAACAACACAGCAGAACTAATGTGTGAAAACAGAGCAGCTGTAAATGTATGAATAATCAGCTCAGTAACCTTCCCTGTGAGGAGAAAAAATTAAAACATTCAAGGTTCCATAAAAATAGATTGACTCTGTCTTCCTAATACATGAGTCAGCAACCTATGGTCAGCAACCATGACAGTTATTTAGGGACAGCAAGCATATCTTTTTCCAATGGCACATGATTACTAAAGCCCCACTTGCACAAGACTAGTGTTAGCCGAGGAGCAGAGGTCATCCGTTAAAAAATACCTACCATGTTTCACCAAACAAAGACGTCACATTAGTCCCATATTAATTAGCATCTCATACTTTCAACCTTATCGGCAGAAAGAACACCGATATTTCTGCAAAAAACCCACAATTACGTTCACTGACAACGTTTTTTAACGTCCAATGCCAACGTTTAAAAAATAATTTCTTCTTGCAATATCTGTGCACGGCAACTACGGTGTGATTGAGGTGAAAGCAAACGTTTAGCTGCTGGATTGTGATCCCCGCACCCCCACACCCCTATCTTCCACTTAGCACACTACTTCCTGCTTTGGTTAATGAACTGCTTTTATCCAAAGCGCTTTGCAATTTGCCCCTTATTCACCACTTACACACAGATGGCAGCGAGCTACCATGCAAGGTGCTGGCCTAACCATCGGGAGAAACTGGGGTTCAGTGTCTTGCCCAAGGACACTTCGACATGTGGAAAGGAGGAGCCGGGGATTGACCTGCCAGCCTTGTGATCAGTGGACAACTCGCTCTATCAACAGCCACCCATTTCAGTTAATTTGCACTGAATGTTGGTGAAGGAGAAAAATAAATTGTCCAATGTGAACATAACTCCTAGGAACACTGGGTTGGTAATTCAAGGGTGGGGATAGTTGCATCTTTCCTTCCTTCCTTTGGCTCTTACGTGCTTTTTCCCTTCCTACTGTACCTACTGAATTTATTCTTCTGTGTTAGGTTTCGGCAGCTTATGTCTCAATCGTACCCACAGATAATCCTTTGGATCCTTTGGAAAAAAGCCTTGCCTTTTGGGACGTGGTGGAGTAGCCTTCATGCCCTTAAGAAAACACATTAGCTGTTGCCTGAAAGCTGCAAGAGAAGAGTGCTATCAGTAGAGCCACAACCAGGTACAGGAGGCTTTAGTGCTGAGGCATCACATAAAAAAATGCTGTAATCCCACCACTAGAAGCAGGAGAGAAGCAACAGCTGAGTCAGCTGAGCTAACATGTCCTGACTGTGGTCACTGGGTCACTGCTGTGGCTTCTGCAAACCTTCAACTGCCAGACATTATTGTTGACGTCTAAACTGTCAACACAGGCGACCGGGCTGAATCTGAGTCCAAGGGGAGGACGTGATGGTGGAGGGCAAAGGTTAAAGATGTGTTGGACGGGTGTTGCAGGAAGGGGTGATCTAATCAGCCAAATGGTTTATGGCCATGGTAGCAGCATGGCTGCTGTCGGTCGGTACAAATATTGGATTTCCCTGAAATTTAGTACAGATATCCATGGTCCTCAAACAATGTATCCTCCTGACTTTAGGGATCCCCTGACTTCTCATCTAGCTCCACCATCAGGTCAAAATTTCAGTTTGTCCAATACTCTGGTTTATGACCAAATACCTAAAAAACTGTTCACATTCCCATCGGCCTCAGCTGTAGGCCTACTTTGCGTTTAGTGCTAAGTAGCAAATATAGCATGCTAACACGCTAATCAAAGATGGTGAACGTGGTAAACATTATACCTGCTTAACATCATCAGCATGTTAGCATTGTCATTAGAAGCATGTTAGCATGCTGACATTAAATACAGCCCCCGCCACTAGCATGGCTGTAGACTGTAAATGTTGCAAGTTAAACTTTCTTTTGTTTAAGAGTAATAAATTCATCAAATCCTTATTAGGTAGAATGACTTCCGGTCAGAAGGATCATACAGTATATGGCCTGAAACTGAGGGACATCACAATAATGAGATTTGGGGATGGGGGATGACGAGTCTGAAGCGAACTATAAAATTTCAAAATCAGAATCTTTTCAGACCCTCCGGAGGCAACCTCAGCAGACACTTTTCCACACTGGAAAATGTAATTGATGCACTAGATTTTAATTTGGACCTTGACAAAAGGGCTTTAAATAAAAGAGGCAGCAGCTGGCTGGTCGGGACACATTAGCATTCAGGAGACAGAGAATGAATGAGCACAGAGCCAAGGATAAGCAGTTAAAGGTGCAATAAGTTAAATGAAAGCAGTTGATGGTGGTGTGTGTATGTGAGAGAGATACAATAAGAAATTAGAATCTATCAAGGAAATGCCTGTGATATTATTAAAGAAGATGAACAAAAGTGACCATTAAGTGCAGAGTTAAAGTCAGGAGGCGGTTAGCCTATAAGCTGTAGCTTAGCATAAAGACTGGAAGTGCAGAACATTTGTGAGGATTTAACGTTACTTCACCTCTGTGAGGGAATCCACATCTATGGCGCCTGTTTAAATGCTTGTGTGCGGAAACCACAAATTTGAACAATTCTGTTTATGTACACATTAAACAAACAAGAAACAACATGATAATTAGTAAACTTTAGAGGTGATTGTATTGTTTTAACTTTGGACAGAGAAAAAGCTATTTATAAGTATTGATGCTAAGCTGGCTAACCACATCCTGACTCTAGCTCTGTATTTAACGTACTCTCGGAAACATAGTGATTAAGCGTGTTCCCCATCAGGAAAGCGATCGATCGCAGTAGAAGTTGTTGTCTGCTTTGGAATATTGACTGAACTGAAGACATTTTTGCATCCTGCATTGTTCCTGTAAGAGGGACGGATAAACAGTATGTGTGAAAATATCAGTTGAATAGTCTCAACAAAAATTGAATTAAAGATGCCCCCTGAAGTTATGAATAATCAATGTGGGCGATTGTTGTTGGTTCTTAAAACAAGATTTAACGGATAAAAATATCCAAAAGACCTACTTAAAATATTTGATCGGCTGCTTCAGACATAATGCTCAGGATTTTACCAGCTGTGAGCCATTAAAACTCAAGTAAGGTGAAATATGTTATATTGGTCTTTTGTCTTGTTTTGTAAACTAACTTTATATGCATCTTTTAATTTGCTGCAATATTCAGTAGTCAAGTGTTTTTATTCTCTCAGCTGCTACTGAAAAAGATGGGCTAAAGGTGTCTAAATCACTCATAAAATGGGACGGAAATAAACAAAATTTCCACCCAACTTGTCACAGCATCTGACAGGCCTAATAGTGACCAAATACATAAATGACACTGACAAGAGATTTATCCTCTGCATGATATTCTGATCATGCTCATTTCTGTAGCTCAGTGTTTGCTGTAGTTCAAAAGTGCTGTACCTGCAGTAGAGCGCTCAAAGCACTAACTCAGCTACACAGAGGAGCTGTCAGCGTCCTGACAACATGTCCAGGACGCACCAAGCTCCCCTCTCCTCTGAGTGATGAAACTGCAAAAACAACCTGCCCTTCTTAATCAGGCAACAGAGTTCAATTTACTGGTAACACAGGGAAAGAGGTAAGTGCTCAGTGCGTAAAGTTCGAAGGGAGTTGAGTCAGAAGAAATTAGCTTTTGATTGTCTCCTGGCTGCACTTTAACTCTCAGTAATGCCGAGCGTGTTTAGGGAGGGCAGTCAGAACAAATGTGATTCCTGTTGCTGTAGCTTGACATGATGGAGTTGCCTGTGCTTTCTGCTGTAAAGAACCTATTTGGTGTTAATATCTGGAAACAGCACAAGAGGAAAGCTTTCCAAGCTTGAGGCAAGTCATGTGACCCTCCATCTTTATCCATCAATTTCAGCGGTGGGCAAGATGGTGTTGGTGGTAGTTTGAGTCTAAAAAGGTAGAAAGTACCATATGTGAGGTGGTGCCCCTGTTTAAGGAAGTAAAACTTCTGTTCATTTTCTCCACAGACAGTGTTAGATGACTCACAGTTGGGGCACTTTTATGGCTTGGATGGACATGAAACTCTCCCGGTTGAATCATCGGTAAATAAAAGATGAACAGCTGCTTTAGAAAATGTCTGGTTATTTGATTAAAAAGTCAAAGGTACAAGCTTGTCTAAATAAAAATGTGAGACGTTAACTAAGGCTCCCAAGGTGCGTTTTAGTGAAAAAGATGCAAGAGAAGAGCTTAAAATTCAGTTTCAGTTTCTGTGTCAATTTTGGATGAATTTGATTGCGCTGTGTTTTGTCCCCACAAGTGTTTGTCTGTACAGATTACACAAATGAGATACAACATGTAATTTAACCCTGAACAGAAACAAGATAGATGTTTCCCCCTGCAAAATGTCCCAAAACTATTCCTTTAAATTGCTGTGTACCCCCCTTCAGACATAATCGAGCCAACTACCCCCACTACCCACCCACTCCCCCCGGCAAAACGTTGCCCTTTTCTTCCAAATACCATTTGTTGTCAAGATCTACCCGGCTCTGACATAGGGCTTTACAGCAGGGGAGAATAAAAGTGCCAGCTGGTCTCAAAGTTTGAGGTAAATCCATGTGTTTTAATTTTCTTTTAACCTTTCCACACAGGTTTCTTTGGGTTGAAGTTTTGTCATGCAGTCAGGGTCACACAGGTGAGTTTTTACTTGTCCTTCCAGCAAAGCCACAATTTCTAGAAACACCCACCCATAAAATGAGCGGTTGCCTCCTTTGAGATGAGTTTCCTTTGATTTCTTTAGAAAAATGTACAGCTACTGCTTTTTTTTATTTTTTATGTGCAGCCTCTGCTGATTATGTTTTCTCTGTTCCTACACCCAGGACCCTGTTAGGACATTAATGTTTCTTAAGAGGAATAATAAATTGCATTCTGTGTGGTGCAAATAATTGGTTATGCAAAGCAGGGGAGGAGAAAAGAAGAAATTCACTGCTTTTCCATGTTCCAGCAGAAATGCAACCTCTGCTCCAGAGGGAAACATTCAGCACCCTCGTAGGAAACAAAACAGATGTTCATCTTTTTGATATGTGAGTGCACATAATTTCTTCAGAATGTAAATTATCCCTAAACACACAAAATTACTGTTTCCACAATTGTATGCCTATATACTGCATGTATATAATCTACCCCCCATCACCAGTCTAACATTTTAAAGAAGATGCTGACAGTGATTAATATGTTTGCAGAAGAGACAGAGGTGTACGGCATCTCTCCTCCAGTTACGACACTTTCCTGGCATCAGTTTGACACTTTTCATCTGATTAAGCGCCCAACTTTCCCTCCTGGTACTGGCTGTCTTGTTGACAAGCTTGGTTGGAGGGCACAACACAGAGAAACACCAGCAGTGCTGTTATTTCTGGACCGGAGATACCAGTAGCCAGTATCTCATGCTTATATTCAATAACCTTCAATTTCACTAAAGAATACAAGCAAAGTTCTGAGTTTTCACCATTTATTTTTTTCATGGCAGTTGAAACACGAGATTTTGGGAAGTTGGAAATTCTGCCATCCTTCAAAATGTCTCATTAACTCATAATAATAAACCTATTGTTGTACACATTACGTAACATCACATCACTAAGGGGGTCATTTTGTTTTGTCCCAATCTGTCCCAATGTTGATGGTACACGGCTTCATGTCTGGATCAGGCTACACAATATTTTTGTCTTTCGAAATGGCCACAGCATCAGTCCTTTGTTATGGCGTACTATTAGGAGCAAAGGAAATAGTGTGACACTGGTGTAGAGCCACAAAGTGTGCAGACGTCAAAACAAACAAAATGTCCAACTTTAACACGGTAGATTGTGGCTAACCACGTTGTTTTCTTGCCTGAAATGAACCAAATCTTAACTAGTAGTGGTGTCAGATCAGAAAATGGTTTCATTTTTGCAACAGTGCTTTGACAAATGAGTCGTCCTGCTGATAGGAGTGTCAGATCCGACAATGCTCCAAGGTGTAGTTCACAATTATGAACAACATATTGTGTCATTTAATGTGGAGGACTTGTTGAACACAGCAAGCCCCATGGCGTGATCTATATATGGGATCAGAAAGGAGATGTCAGGTATCGACTGTTCTATCCGACAGCACCAACATTATTCCACCATGTTTGCAGTTGTGCATGGAAGAGTGCTCTGTGCTCCAGTAGGTCAACATCACAGAACACGTAGAAGTTACTTAATGCTTCTATGTGCTAGTGTTCATGTTGGGACCTTGTGAGGCTCCCCAGATGCTATGTTGGTTATCTCCCTCTATGACACACAACTCCAGCGAAAAAACAAACAAAAAACGCTCACTTTGATTCCTTACGACCCACATCTATCAGGTCAGCCCATTACTGGGCTCATATCTTGTAGTCCAATCTCAGCATAAGACCGCTAAGCCACAGGGACACCTCAGAGTTGTTATTTCTGTACGTTCACTTGATGTGTGTTCAGACAGAACACAAAAGCAAATTTTAGAGACGTCGTGACTGCATACAAAGTCAACGGAAAGATGCAATCTGTGTCTGTGCAAGTTGACAACGTGTGCGCTTTCGTACAAAGAGACGAAAAAGAAGAGAGACTGGAGAGTAATAACAGACAGAACTGAGTACAAACATACAGGCACCCTCCCACAGACACTGTCGGTGCGTCTGTTGCTAGCTAGCTTACAGCTAACGTGAGTCGTGATGTGGGGGTGGTGATTCGGAGATTTGGCACGGAAACCCACCTCACACAGAAATCAATAACCAATAAATAAACCCATAGTTCCAATAGTTGTATCTGTGTAAGCCTAATTCTGCTTCCTCTCTTTATTTGATTTAATTACCTGGCAGTCTTGTTCTCAGTTGTATTGTAATGAACTAATGTCAATTCCTGTTTGAACTGAAAGTTTGACAGAAAGAAAGGAAAAAAACTTTTCCCTGTTTTCCAAGATCTTCCTGGAGCTCATTCATCACCATCTGCAATGGTTCTTTTCTTCAGCCAAGATGGCTACCCCTGCTTTTGTACATTGTACATTCCCAAATCCAAATACTATATTGCTCCTTGCACAGTCCACATCTGTGTCTGAAAAGGTCACAATATAAGAGCACCAGTCTTGAAAGCAGCGCCCAGTGTACATTTTTCCTGCTGAGGAGTAGCGTTCTTTGGTTGATGCTGCACCAAAGACTTCATCTCCCATCAAAACCCAGGTGGATTTGCTGACAATAGCTGTCTAGTTAGCCCCCGCTTTGAACGTGTCATGAGATGTCACCGAGGTTGCCATTGGAATCTCCTTTTCATGCAGAATCAGAGCCTTTTCAAAGGCCCTCTGAAGAGATAAGCGTACCCTGCCAACCTGACTCTGGAATACAAATGCCCTTTTTAGCATAGGGAGGTGAAAAGGGAAAGATAACACAGAGGAAATGTGTCAGAGAGGAGAATGTGCATGAACGTCGTAGACCTTATGGCAAGGGAAGGTAAGGAAGGACGGACCGACGGAAACGAGCTATGCATGCAAAGGAGATGTGGACAAAGAGGCAAAGACAAATATGAGAAGAGAGAAATGTTGTGTGATAAATGGGTTGGCTGAAATATGATAGGCCTATTGATTTTGGCATTTTGTAAAATGGATTGTGGCCAGTATTATCTGCAAAGTACAATGGTAAAGTAGGTTCTTTCATGATCCCAAGTCAAGAATCTGTAAATTTTTTCTTGGTTACAGTGCACCTGGTACACTTGGTTCCTAGTTGCAGGCATCAACAACCATAAATTACACCAAATCCATATTTTCCACTGTGTTAATCTCACTCTGTGGTTTCCTTGTTAGAAGAACCAACCTTTAAAAAATACAGGTTTTTACTAACCAGGGGGAACCAGTCTTCATTCAGAACCAGTTTTCGGAGTGCATCCTTACTCCACACTGACAAGATTACCTACTTTCTAAGTATTGATAGTCTATTCCTGGGTACTTTGTAGTACTGAAGCATATCGGCCGGTACCATAAAGATACACTTTCTTTACCTAGCCTATTGTAGATGTTTCTATCTATTAACTTCATCATCTGTTTGTTTAAGTAGGTCTTATGTTACATAGCAATGTATTACTTACATTTTTAGCATTATTTGTCTTAATAATGCCTCTGTCACTATGTTTAAACTACACATTAAAAAAAGCTAACAATACTAATGCCAAATAATACAAATACAATTTAAACATGTTGATAATTTTGAAGAAAATATATCTATTTACAGACGCTGTACATGTCAAACAAATGGTGGCTAAACAGTTTGTACTACCAGCATGTACATTAGGCCTTTCTCAGTCTGCTTTTTGGTAATGAGTGAAACATCAAGTACTGTCCCAACTCCAAGTCTGCATTAAACCAAGAACAGTCCAACTCATTTTCACACTACAACTGTCGCCTACTTGAACATTTGCTCAAATATTTTTGAGAAATTAGTGCATGCTAGCGGAGTTAGAGTTAGCTAAGCTAACTCTAGCTCACATACCAGCCCCCAAGAAGTCCAGCCAGTCAACCTCCATGTTTGTCTGTCTCTCAGCAAACTCTTTGGTAATTTATGAGTGGCACTGATGTCTGCGTAATGTTTTAAACATGTCATTTCTTTTGGAGGACAAGCTTTGGTCTCAGAGTCCAAATCTAATATTTGTCGCTAAAGTTAGAGGAATAGTGATGCTTATTTGTTTTCTGGCAGAGAATTAGATGAGAAGATGCATACCACTCTCATATCTGTCTGTTAAATATGAAGATACAGCCAGCAGCTGGTTAGCTTAGTTTAGCACAAAGACTGGAAAAGGGGGGAAACAGCCAGCCTGGCTCTGTTCACCAGCACTTGTAAAGTTCACTAATAAACACGTCATATCTTGTTTGTTTAATCTGTGCAAAAACTTAAGTGTAAAAATGAGATTTAGCTGTTTTACGGGAGGTTTTGTGCTTGACTATTTGGGGCCAGTAACTTCCTGGAGTCTCTGCTGGTTGCCTGGCAACTGCTCAGAGCCAAGAATGAGTGTGGCACAACTGATGGTGCAGCTACAGGAAAAGTCTGGGGAAAAGTCACCAAAGTCGTCAGGACAAATTGTTTGGGAACCATGATCTGCAGAAAATTTCATGGCAATAACATGCAACATGTAAGGTATTTCAGTCTGGATCAGCGTGGTGGACCGACACTGACAGCACTGCCAGCACGGGTAAAAAAAACAAGAGGAGAAGAGAAAGAGAGAGAGAGAGACAGCATGAGGGGCAGAAATGACAAAAGAGGAGTACAGAGTCATCTGCCTGGGGGCAAGACCATCAGTCAGCTCTTCAGAAGTTAAACTCCATACAGCACAGCGATCCTGAGAGCAGGTTTCTTAGATTTCCTCTCTCATATGTTCACTCACCAATCCTATGATGCATATTAAATCAAGGGGTGAATAATGAAGCCTATCTCACATAAATTAAAGAGACACGCTGAATTCCCCTCAGGTTCAATCACCAAGAATATTAAAGCAAACTCACAAGGTTACAGCGAGAAATGAAGACAGGGAGAACAAGCGGAGGATGGATGAAGAAATATGAAGAACGAAGGACAAAGAGAGAGCAGATGAAGAGGAGAGCTCCTGCCAAGAGGGGGTAAAGCAGTCGTTATAAATTTATATCAGCAAAGACCATGAAATCATTTGCTCACATCTGAAAACACGGTTAGAAAGTGGGGTGATTAAATTGCCAGTGGTTCTTTTTTTTTTAAAGCTATATGACCCTAAATACAAAAGAAAAAGTGTAACCTGCTTAAAGGAAACATTCTGTGCTGATGGTCGATGTAGTATAATTAGAATTAACTGTAACTACTCGAACCATATAGTGTTGGAAGAAGTACTCAGATCCTGCACTTAAGTAAAAATATCAATGCCACACAGTGAAAATACTCCACTACAAGTAAAAGTCCTGCACTCAAAACCGTACGTTAAGTAAAAGTATGTAAGTATTATTAGCTAAATGTCCTAAAAATATCAAAAGAAGATGTCAAAATAGACAAAATAGACTTCCATGCTCAGATATTGTTAGCTTAGCTGAACTAGCATTAGCATGGCGAGATAAAGTAAGGCTGCTACTTTTGGGAACACGCTTGTTAACCATAATACAAAGGAAAAAACTGAGTAACAAATATGGATCACCTAATGAAAGCAACTCTAAAATGTGATACTGTTTTAATAACTATTTTAGAAGCAACAAACTGTCTTTTTCCTTTATTTTTGTCTCTGCTGGAACAACTGCAAAAATCTTGCAGAATTAATATTTAATGCAAGCAATGAAAAGAGCAAAAACTGACAGAATTATTTGGGTTATTTGGGTTTTAGCCGAAATGCTGCCTTCAGGATTAGTTGAAAGTATCAGAATTACATGTTGCACACATGAGTAAATAAGGGCAGGTGGGTTTTGCTGTGATGTTTATGAGGAGAGAAATGAAAACTGGTTGCTTCAGTGTTTATTTTTAATTTAAGTGTAGCCTAATTACATTCCTAGATTCTAAAGTTACATCTACTTTGCTCTACACTTTCATGAGCTGGCAGTCACTTAAAACATCACCTTGTCTTTGTCAATCAGCAGTTAGAAGTAGAAAAGTAGGCATTCATTTATATATATATATAAAATTACAGATTATTTATTTATATACAGCCTATCACAGAGGTCAAACCCCCCCAATGCTACCAAAAAAGCCAGTGTCACATTTTTGCGTTTTATCTGATGTCAAGCGTTCTTGTTAATTCTCTTTTCCAGAATTCCCCAAGGGAGAAATGAACAAGTGGAAGTGGCCTGGCACTAAATGACTGAAAGATCAAGGGGATTTTGAAGCAGCAGAGGGAAGCGTACAGCAGATTACTGATCGGAATAAGACATTCATGTTTTCAAATAGATATTTCTCCTTGCCTGAGTGAAGTTTCCAATTTTAGCTGTCGGTTCCGTTCCGAGGATGTTATCTGAAGTGTGTAAATACGATTCGAAGGGATGAAAGTGGAGCTTTGTTAGCGTGTGTGTGTGTGTGTGTTGGTCTTTGACCTGAGCAGCAGTCCACAACCTTAACTCTGCATTCAGAAATACATGTAGATGTATTATACATCTTACATACATTATTGTACCAGTTCTCAAAATTACTTTTTTATTTTTCTTGTTGTCCGTTTGCCAGAAACTTATTCTGTCTGTCATTTCAGAGTCTGCAGTTCCCTCCTTGTCCTGCAGCGTTTCCCGCCTTCAGGCACCACCTGACTCCCACATCCACCTTCTCACCAGTTCTCAATCTCCCCTCAAGCCTCCTTTCTCAGTCCTCCACCAGATCGTCTATAGACCTTTTTCCCAGCAGACAGCAGGGAAAACTACTTCCAGGGTCCTGCGACTGTGCATGTGGGCTCACTGGGACACTTGACGTAACTGAGCCATCGTTAATGAAATTTGTTTCACCTGTGCTTCTCCTGCTACGACAAGTCTCCTGTCAAACTGGCTGGACATTGCAGAGACATACAATTTCACATGTCAAAGTTTAATCAGATTTAACTCAAAGCGAAAAAAGCGTGAGTTCAATTTGCGCCTGCAACTGAATATGTCACTCATGGAAATTACTGGGGAGCAAAATTTAGTGTCCAGCTGTCCTATTTCCTGTTTCTGCCTGACTTTTTGCCTGCTTGCCTTGCCCCCTTTTTTTGCTTTGTTTGCCTGTATGGACTGACCACATGTTGATGAAGCATGTTTTTGGAACTCAGAAACTTCTGCTTGCGTCTTGATTATGAAACAGAAACCCATATGTATAAGAACAAAATTAATGTTTGTGTCAATTAAAACATAGTGTGAGTGATAATATGGGCAACATCAACTCCTCCAATTCAAACCATGTTAGAATTTGACAGTATTCATTGCAAAATATATGAGGTATATACACTAATGTAATTAACAAAGCTTAATTAAGTTAACTGATTAATTTAAAAGTAATTTACTGCACCATACACAGACTCTAACAACAGCAAAATAGTCTGTGTGTTCTGTCCAACGCTGTTGTATTGCGACTTGTAATAAACATTTGGTGATGAGAAAGAAAAATTGCCATTATAACTGGCGTTCCAACAAGTGTATGTTTTATATAAGGCTGGATGTGTCTGTGAATGCAGCATTACAAAGAGGCAGGAGACAGATGAGTCACCTCGTGTCTTTTACATCCCTCTGCTCTGACGTCTAACCGGATAATAGGACGGCTGCACGCTTGCTTCTCCATCCGGCATTCCCGTGTCTTAATGACCCCATCTCTCTCTTAGCAAACACACCTTTTACACACCGAACTACCTTTTGTTGTAGCAGCACACATTCAGTCACACACATACACACACACGCAGCCTAATGTTGAGATAAACGACTCTTCAAACCCCAGGAACCGCGAGCATCAGTCCTTCTTAAAGGACCCTTCTAGTGTTTTTTTGCCCATTGACTACAAATCACATGCTACTGTGTATTTTTAGAAAGCTCTTGGTCTGCTGCGCTGTACCTGACGTCAGACCTGAGCTCATACATACGGTAGTTACACAATTTTGCACAGAAGTTGACAAACTTCTTGACTTCGGAGAAATCATATCTGCTCTTCACCAGCCTCGTTTATTATGAATATGAATTATTGTCGCAAGAAACCAAACTCCTCTTCTGTCATGACGTGGACTCTTTGTTGGTTCCTGTTTTATTTTGAAGTCTGGTCTTGTCTCATGTTTCCAGTGTATTCCTGCCCTCGTGTCTCTACCCTTGAGTGTTTTCACCTGTTCCCTTTTACGCATCTGTGCCTGATTCCCCTCGTTAGCCTTTCCCTGCTCATCCCTGTCCTTTTCCTTTGTGCTCTGTCGGGTCGTTGTCTTATGTCATGTGTTCAGTGTTGCCACGTTGGCTGTATCTTGCGCGCTGTGCTCCTTTAGTTTACATGTTCCTGTGTTTGGACCTTCCTATGTTCACTGGCTTGCCTACCTGCCTGTACTAAAGTAAGGAATAATAAACCTTTGAACGGCTTCCGCCTCCTTGTATGTCTGCATTTGGGTCCTTCTCCTGCTGCTCCTGTACATGTACCGTGACATCTTCAGCTCAGCAGCACCATCACTTCATTATTAAATTCAAAATGTTTGAGACAGGGCTGAGGTTTACACCAAATTATACTTTGATTATACTAAATTGCTGTGGTCTCCTTCAATGATCAGTGCTTTCTGCATTACAGCAAAACTGTGTGAATAGCATGGCTCCATTTTCTGACTCAAACTGAATCAAATCATTAAAATAAAATAGGGTCACACAATTTTCAGGCCATTGTTTTCCTAATTACAGGTTTTAATTTAATATAATGTGAAATCTCTAGCCCAGTGCCCCTCGCCACAATGGAGTAATCCATCCACCCACCAGCTCATTCAAGGCTCTGACAGAAAGCAGCGGTTCCCAGCCCACCAGCCTGTGGAGAATCGATTGGTTCTGGCTGGGGAGAAAAGAGAAGATCACGCTGACGGATTTGCAACACGCGACTCCACAAACAGGAACACACTCATGTTATTATGAATCAGAAATACAGACACACAGGAATGCAAGTGAGATACATGCTTTCAGACACAAAAACAGCACCTCTGATCTTTGGAGCTTAGACCACTTGAGCAGAAACCCCCAGTGATCCGCTGGATGCAAGGGCAATGTTAGGGCAAATTTTGGACTTTATTTCCTGCATTCTGGTGAATTTTTATGCACTAATTTGTGACTTTTATGCATCGATTTATGGTAGAAATGTCTTTATTTATGTAAAGGAAAACACAAAATTCAGGCAACAGGTGACAATTCAAAATATAAAGGAATATAATGCAGCAAGGCTCTCAGGCATTCTGTATTAGTTAGCAAACAACACTTCTAAAAGTAAACTCAAAAATCATTACCTAGTAGCTCATTAGCTGCCACCCCAACTCACAACTTACTTGGTTTTGAGACTTTTTGAGAAAAAATGTCCTAATATCCACCGTGCATAGTTGCTTCTTCTTCTTCTTCTTTCCATTTTATGGCAGATTGCAACCATTTAAGGTTGCATACTGCCACCACGTACTTTACAAGCTGCACTGTTGCGTCTATGAGTCGCGTTCTAGCTAGTTTGTCAAAATAAAAGTGCTACTTTCATTTTTTTATTGGTGGGGACAAATGCACGTGTTCTAAATATTGAGGGGGACGTGTCCCCCTGTATCCCCACCCTGAAATCTACGCCTATGGCCACATGTGTTCACTGCACTCTTTTCATGCAGAAGGACAGACATTCAGAGGTTTTCATGATTCAATAATTCTAATTTATTTAATTTCTACACAACAAGAAACAAGCTGCACAGGGTACACTGGACAATCCTTTACCAAAGGAAAGGACATAATGCCGTCCCACAATTCCTCGCAGCAGCAACATTTAAAGCGACCACAGCAGACCCACGTCAATAACATCTGCCGTTGCGTAATTACGTAGCCTAGTGTAAGTGCAGTCAGATTCTCCGCGGTTGTCTTTTGAATTCTCCTTCACATCTTTCCTTGATCTCATGACGTTTTCCATCGAGGTCAAGGAAAAGTGTTCAGGAAAAAGGCATAGGACGTAATTTTTTAGGACTATTCGACTTCCTCCTGCCCTGCAGTAACCCCTTTTCATCACCTGACCATCCCCGCCCATCTGCTCACCTGTTCCACATTTCCCTCAGCAGTCTTGCAGTATACATACCGGACGATTTCCACTCTGTCTTTGCCAGATTGCCTAGTTTACATCTGCCTTAGCTTTCCAGCTGGTGTTCTGCCTACCTGACCCTCTGCCTGATCCAAGGATTGATCCTTGATCTGCCAAATCCCTTTCTGGATAAATGTGCCTGTTCTGACTGCCTACCTGACTTTGACCTCTGCCTCTTTATTGATTCAAGTCAACTTTTATCTTAACCTGTCTGCCTGTGAGTCGTGCTTTTGGGTTCAAGCTTGCTGTTTTTCTGAGCCATTACAACTACCCGTAAGCCTTTTACAGCCAAGAGATCCTGAGGAGAGGAAGGTGAGAAGTTTTAAAGGTTTCCTTACACCAATTAAGACTTAGCAACATTTGAATCTTAAATCTGTGTTGGTGGATATTTTGCTCATGTTTCCAGTCGGTCAAATCTGATCAAACCACACCCACACAGTCCTGGTGAAGCAGAGTTTTTGAGTGTTAAATGTTTAATAAAAACTAATATCTCAGGATGTTTTATTTTCTCCCCGAACTTTAACTTTACATGTTGCTTCTTTAGTCATGGATGTTTAATGAGTACTTAAGATTTGCCACCAAGTTTACAGGGACTTTAAATTGAAAAGTTGTCAAACTGCACCGACATCATGGCCAGACTAACCTGCAAGGGGGCCCCGGGGCAGAACTGAGCTTTTGCACCTCTATTAACCCCTCGTTCCCATCACTCCCTGTACATTGTGTACACATTTTCCATGCTTGAATATTACCTGGCCCCAGGTTCACTGTGTGGTAATTTGATTAAACACAAATTAACTTAGAAATATGCACCCTGTAGGGCTGTACCCAAATCAGAAACTTTCCAAGTCGACTAGTTAAAATCTTTCGGTTGAGGGATGTTCCACTCAACTTGTTGTTTGTGCTTTTTCTCATATACAGATATTTGTTGTTTTTATTAACACTCAACATTATTACTGATGTATTTTTCTTCAATACACCTTACCTACGATTATAAGAAATATATTATTCATGGCCTCCCTGTTACAGTACAGTCTACCTGCAGAGCAGCCGCCCACACTAAACTCCTAGAACAGCCTGCATGTCAGGTCTCATAATTTACCTGTAAGACGTTTTAATGCCTTTATTCATCATCTGTGATGTCAAAACATCAGATTCTCACAACTGAATTCCAGACTTCTTTTTTAAAGTCAGGCAGGGCTCTTCATTTGTAATGTGTCAGCGAGATGGAGGTGGATGGCGAATTCATACAGTGTTTAATTAATTGATCTGAGTCAGCTTGACGTTTGTAATTCCATATTAATGGCCCAACTCTCTCAGACGGCATTTAATTTGGTGTTATCAGAATCACTAACAGGAACACAGCTGTGCTGTCTCATCAGCCATGCCGAGGGACAAGAAGGAAAAGCGAGCAGGGACCTTAACAAATCAGCTGCAAATGACAAGACTGATTTGATTTTTCATTTTTGGCATGGGAGAGGAGCATATTTTCAGGCTGAAAATGGGAAAGGGTACATTAATTCATTAGCATGAAATCTAACTTTAGGTGGAATTTAGAGTTGTTATCATTGCTCTGGGGAGAGGCAGCGCTGTGCGGGGGCCTGCAGCTCAGATGAAATCCCCAGCCAAGGTTGTGCAAATTGAGTAAAAGCACACCCTGACTGACACACAGGATAGATGGCTGTTGAAGCTGGCAGTTTGCCAAGAAAGTCATACCCCACAGTCCTCTAGTCCACCACTTTTAAATATAGAAGACCATATGTCCAGAGCAAATGGAAAAAGAGACCAGACCAGTGCCAGTAACAGTAATGAGACGTGCAACAAACTAGCCTGAGATATGGATCTGACATTTTATTTCCTCAATGCCTTCTTTTTATTGCATTTCATTTTATTACATTGATTGTAATGCAGGAAATGCATTCATTCTGTCAGTGATTATGGTGGCTTTTCTAATGTCTGTCAACCAAGATACAGTGTCTTCCTAATGAAACAGAAAACAGCAACAACATTCAAGAGTCTAAAGCCAAGCTAGCGGCTCTGTGAGGCTGTACTCGAGTGAAGTGTGTCAGGAATGTCGAGTCTGAAGCGGTAGGAGAAGGACCCAAATGCAGACAGCAGAGGAGGCTCAAAGAGTTTTCAAGTTTTATTTAAACTCCTACGTGAGGCACAGGTAGGCAGGCAAACAAGAGGGTAAGTCCAGGTACGCGAAAACACAGGAACACTCACACAAAGAGCACAGAAACCATCCGGATGCATGACATAAGACAATGAACCGACAGGGAACAAAGGAAAAGGACAGGTTTACATAGGGAAAGGCTAACAAGGGAATCAGGGGCAGGTGCGCAAAAGGGAGCAGGTGAAGACAATAAAGGATAGCGACACAAGAACAAGAACACACAGCAAACAAGAGACAAGATTACAAAATAAAACAGGAAACTAAACAAAGAGTCCAGACCCTGACAAAGTGCTCACATCAGCATGCTAACATGTTCGCAATGACAATCATAGCATATTGATATTTAGCACATATAATGTTTACCATGTTCACTGTGATACTTTAGCGTGTTAGCTAATTTGCACTTAACAGAAAGTACAGCTGAGCCTGATGGGAATTTAATTTGTTTTTCAGGTATTTAGTCATAAGCCAAAGCAGTGGACAAAATTACAGTTACCAGATTTCATTCCATACGATTATTGTCAATATTTCAAAAAACAAAAGGTCTGTAAGAACAGTCAGGGTCATCAAAGTCAGCAGAATACATCGTCTGGGCACTTTAAATGTCTGTACCAACTTTTATGCCAATCCATTGTAGTAAATGTTGAGATATTTAAGTGAAAACTTTGACCTGCTGGTGGCGCCAGAGGAAAAGTCAGAGGATCACCAAAGTCATTAGTATGTATCCTCTAGGCACCATGAATATTGGTAATAAATTTCATGGCAATCCATCTCATAGTTGTCGAGGTACAGTATTTCACTCTGGACCAAAGTGGACGGACGGACAGACGGAAATTACCATCCATAGAGCTTCTGGACATGACAATTAACAGCAACACTCTTTTCTGTAGCACTTTAAAAGGAATAAAGAAAATGACTGGGTTACTCATTTGTTTGATGTCATACACTGTCTGTACCTGATAATGAGCCACTGAATGGGCAAATCAATTAGACGAAGGATATTGAATTGGCTATTAACTGAAGCTAACATGAGCTAGACCTACATCCATGGATTTTATTACTCTGTGTCTGTGGTCTGACAGAGCAGTACGCAGACACAACCTGTCTTATATATATATATACTATATTCTACAATATTTACCTCGAAAGATCATTTTACTCACCATGAAATACCTTAAAAATGACCTCTTGCATCAACATAACAGGTTCAGGTTGTTACTGTAAGGACAGGTACAGCAGTGGAAAATCCAGACTGGTTTACAGCTAATTCAGGCTCTTGAACGCATCCTAATGACTCAGGAACAGTAAAGCCTGCAGAACTTATAAAGCCAATCATACACAATAGCAGTGACTCATGGTGTGGCTTCATGTGTAGATGGTGAGTGAAATATTCAGTGTGATCATAGTTTCGGTTTGATAAGGACGCCTGAACTGTCGCTTCACTTAATGCTAGACATGAGATCAGTTTTTTACTACGTGCACTCGACTTTACTTGAGCATTTTGTGCTGATTTTTTACTTCTTCTCCACTACATTCAGATGGTCATATTGTTTTTTTTTTTTCTACACCTTATTTAATCACTGTAATCACCAGTTACTTTGCAGCTAATTCTTTTGTATGTAGCTTATAGATACGCTGCAGTGCAATTTAAACCACCTGACAGTATAGCTGCAAAATGTGCCACTATGTTCACCAGCTAGTCACTAAATTCTGGTGTTTGGTGCTGGGCAGGTAGTGTACTGTGAGTTTATCAAGAAGTGACTCTGATGAGGCGAGAGCGAATCAAAACAGCAAAGCTGTGGGTCATAAAACCAAAACAATGAGCTGAAAGATGCTAAAAAGCAAAGTTGGGTGATTATTTTTTCATATAAAAACAATTATTATGTTGTATTCCAATGCTGTATTTTGAACTTTGTTACTAGGGCAACCGTTTTGCTTACATTTGGTTCACAGATGGTGCCTTCAGTGGATTCTGATCACTGATAACTAAGTTTTCTGCAGGATATTCACAGATATCCTCAATCATGCTCAAAAGTTGTGACACAGCAGAAAAGGGTAAGCTGGAATTTAACTTTAATTTAGCACAGGGTTCTGGTTCTCCCTCGAGTACATGGCATCACTTTTTATTGCTATGCAGATGACACACAGCTCGACCTCTCTGCAGAGGTGAATAAGAATTACACTGGCACACTCTGTAACTGTTTTCAGGATCTAAAAATCTGGATGTCACAGTTTTTTTTTTTACAATTAAATACTGACAAGTCTGAAGCTTTTTGGGCCTTTTATTCAGGGCCCTTTGAATATCTTCTCCATATGTTCTTTAAAATTTCAACTTTTTTTGTAATATTGCAATGTTTTAGAGTATCTGCTTGCATTCACAGCTTATGCTTTTGCAGATACTTTGTATCTGACAAATAAGACTTTATTTGTCTTATTTGCCGCCTAATCCTTTATTCTTTTATTTTTCTTTCCGGTTTTACTCCCAGACTTTATTTCTCGCCACTTGAATTTATCTCCTGTAAACTGTCATTCTTCTTATTATATGAGCAGTATCTTAATACTGAATCTGGTGCATAATATTGTGTTTGTGCTATCATTTTACAGTTGCTTCATCAAATAAATATGTGCTATGTAAGATGCCAGCAGACTGGACTACTCTGCCCGTGCATGCTGGTCTCCAGCAGGGCGGTGTTGCAGTTTATAGAAAGAAAGGGTCAAACAAAACCATAGTTTATGAAGGCTACATTTGTCCACCTGATCCTGAAAAGGTGCCTGGGGCAGAGCTGCTGCCACCACCAAGGGAGCTAAGCTTTGGGAAGAAGTATGCAAGACTGCGGGAGAAGATCAGAGCTGAGGAGGCAGAGGCTGAAGCTCAGGCAAAAATCATCGCAGAAGATCAAAGGAACAGAGTGGCAGATTCTGCAGCGAGCAGCAAACCAGGGCGAGGTGTCGTCAGAGCAGAGCCAAGCGCCGTGCCGGGCTGTGAGGATACAGCTGATGAATCAAAACAGCAGATAAAAGAAGAGGCTATAGCCACCAGTGAAAGTAAAAACAAACCAGAGCATCTGAATCTGTCTTTGCAGAGGATGGAGTCCAACACCGATTATCCACTTCCTCTGGAAATCCTCGACAGAAGAGAGCGTTTACTCCCTGAACCACCTGAAGGAGAGACAGAAGACTTTATATATGGTTTTGAACCTTGGGAGGACACAGTGGACATAGACTGGTTTTATTTTAAGTCAGATTCTTCTGTCCAACAGTTCAACACCTATTGACATGTGCTGGTGAATGAAGTTGCGAGGCTGTGAATTTAAAATATTCTGTGAATAAATATTTTGAGCAGAGATTAAATTGTGACGCAATATAAAGTCACGAAAACACAGACATTCAGATCATCTACTTGCAAACTCCGTTGAAACAGAAAAAATATCTTATTTGCATAAAAACTATGAGCTATAGATACCACACTGACATGTATCTGTTTATTTGAGGAAGATCATATCATTTATATCAACAACTCAGCATTTGGGTGCAAATTAAAGAACCACATCAAATTAAAGAAACTTTTTTTTATTGGATATTTCATGCACAATTGCAAAGTGATAAAGAACAATAATCACCATAAAAATAATCCAGTAAAAATACATTTTATTAGGTTACAGATTATGAAAATTATGAGATAGGCCTACTTTACAATGACTAGTTGTTATAAAAATCACTAGAACATGTTTAAACATTTATTTGAAATGTAAAACTAAATATAAATATCAATTTCTGGGAGACATCTACTGCTCAAATCCATTACAAATAAAACCTTCACCAATTACTATGTTTGAGTTAGTAACGCTGGTCATCTGTAAAACATGAAGTCCAGAGAAAAATACATGTCACTGATTGATGCACATTAAAAAACAAATGCTAACCCATTGGGGAGTGCTTCCCAGTGAAAAGCTTAGGGAAGCGGCTGTGCGCTGCTCTTTAATGGAGGTGGGGAAGTTAACCTGACGTACATTTTCTAAACCAACATCTTAGTCCTCATCCTTGTATTTTTTTTCTACCTAAAAACTGAAACATACTGTTTGAAAACTCTTAAAATTAAGCTTAAACTCCACTTTTGTGCGGCTTGTCCAAACTTGTTTTTCGAGTATGGCCAAAATGCATTCACTGCTGCCCCTAGTGACAGATGGGGGAACAGACTCGCGACCCCCAGCCCCCAGAGTGTGCTGTGCTCCCTCAGACCTGCATTGACGCATACTCTACTGTATGGATACGTATGAGTAAAACTTTGTCTACACATTGCAATCAAATATCTGCAAGTGTTTTGGGTTCTTTTGCTGATAAACTGCAAGAATTGTATTGTGCTGTGAGTAACGAGGGTCTGGAGTGTTTTTCATGCAGTGTGCTTCTTTGGCAGCAATGGTAAGCAATGGTTGTTATGTGAATATGGATGAGGACTAAGTGGCTGGTTTGGCAAATGCACATGGGGTTAGCTTCCCCAGCTACAATAAAGTGCAGGGCACAGCTGCTACCTTAAGCTGAAGCATGTGCTTCCAGTAGAAAAGCTTATCCAAAGCGTGGAGGAGACAGTCCCATATGAGGCTGGTGAATTGTTTGTGTTGATGGCATGACTTAAGATAAAAGGTCAGTTCATAAGTGACAAAAAAACATATTGTCTCTGACATTTCTGCTTCCACAATGGAGTGCAATGGAGGTTAATAGAATTCCATTTATGGTGTTTACTGCACTGAAAATTTACATTCAGAAACAATTCAACAATGTGTCTTTCCACAAATAGTGTTTCTTCAACCAAAATATTTTATGCTGCTGCTACTCTACCACAACCCAAACACGGAGCAGGCTTGTTTTTCTTTATACAGTGGGGCAAAAAAGTATTTAGTCAGCCACCAATTGTGCAAGTTCTCCCACTTAAAAAGATGAGGGAGGCCTGTAATTTTCATCATAGGTACACTTCAACTATGAGAGACAGAATGGGGGGAAAGAATCCAGGAAATCACATTGTAGGATTTTTAATGAATTAATTGGTAAATTCCTCGGTAAAATAAGTATTTGGTCACCTACAAACAAGCAAGATTTCTGGCTCTCACAGACCTGTAACTTCTTCTTTAAGAGGCTCCTCTGTCCTCCACTCGTTACCTGTATTAATGGCACCTGTTTGAACTCGTTATTAGTATAAAAGACACCTGTCCACAACCTCAAACAGTCAGACTCCAAACTCCACTATGGCCAAGACCAAAGAGCTGTCAAAGGACACCAGAAACAAAATTGTAGACCTGCACCAGGCTGGGAAGACTGAATCTGCAATAGGTAAGCAGCTTGGTGTGAAGAAATCAACTGTGGGAGCAATTATTAGAAAATGGAAGACCACGGAGATGCTCTGCACGCAGGAGGAAACCTTCGGTCCGCTGCTGCCTGTCATCAGGTCCGTACGCTCAACAGGCAGCGTTTACTCTGTGGTTCATACGAGAGTCTCTGTAATGCNCTCCCACTTAAAAAGATGAGGGAGGCCTGTAATTTTCATCATAGGTACACTTCAACTATGAGAGACAGAATGGGGGGAAAGAATCCAGGAAATCACATTGTAGGATTTTTAATGAATTAATTGGTAAATTCCTCGGTAAAATAAGTATTTGGTCACCTACAAACAAGCAAGATTTCTGGCTCTCACAGACCTGTAACTTCTTCTTTAAGAGGCTCCTCTGTCCTCCACTCGTTACCTGTATTAATGGCACCTGTTTGAACTCGTTATTAGTATAAAAGACACCTGTCCACAACCTCAAACAGTCAGACTCCAAACTCCACTATGGCCAAGACCAAAGAGCTGTCAAAGGACACCAGAAACAAAATTGTAGACCTGCACCAGGCTGGGAAGACTGAATCTGCAATAGGTAAGCAGCTTGGTGTGAAGAAATCAACTGTGGGAGCAATTATTAGAAAATGGAAGACATACAAGACCACTGATAATCTCCCTCGATCTGGGGCTCCACGCAAGATCTCACCCAGATAGTTGGGGACATGAAGGCTCCATAATGAGTCAATCAAACTTCAAACATAAAAGAATAATTTATCTCAGCCTCATTTCACCAGGTTACACTGGATAATACAACATCCTGCTTGAAGATAATTGAAGATATTTTGGGGAATGAAAGCCTTCAGTTAACAAGCATTTTGGAATTATCCATAAATTGTCTCTCTTGTGACGTGTATGGACACATTAGGCCTTCACACAATGACATGGTGATGAGCAGGACTGAATAAACCTGCAAAGGGCCTCAGGAGCAAAAATGAGCTGTAGGCCCCTTAATATGACACTGTTTCAAGTTGTACCAGAGAAGACCATCTGATTACATCAGGTGTATATTTGACATCTTAGCTGTTGAAGTAGTCACCTCATGTGGCAGCTGAGGGTAAATGACAGCAGACACAGTGTGACAGCATGTCAGATGTTCATTCGTTGTGTAGCAGCTAGCATTTTGTGCTGTGTAATCTAGCATAACAGAGTTTGTGTAGACTGTTTAGCAGCTAGCATTTTAATGGTGTTTGTATTAACTGTTGAAATATATTGTGTTTGAGGATGGATATTATTATTTTAGCTTAGTAATATTTGTATGTATACATTTTATATGTAGGTTTATATATATGTGTATCTATGATAGCTGTATAATGCTTAGGTTTACATATCTTATACGAGCTGTATTTTTATTGTATTCTATTCAATTCAGTTCAGTTTTATTTATATAGCGCCATAT
>LKNJ01000096.1:133500-263221 GCA_002120245.1 Maccullochella peelii | reverse complement strand
ACGTGAAGCGCTGTGAATACTTTCCGGATGCACTGTAGATGAATGGTGTAATGAACTTAAGTATTCTGTTCATGCTGGAGATGAGAGGCTGTCCAAATCCTGTTCAAAGCTTTCTGCCACATGAGATCCACACTGACACCCCCCTGCTGACCAGAGATGAGATACAAAAGACCATAGGCCTATAGGATGCTACAGAATATTACAGGAAACCATCAAAAGCTCAGCTGTGATGCAGCAGGCTACATTTTCCTAATGCAGAGCCATTCAGCTGTAAAACATTTAGACTACTTTACTAAATTGAATGCAAGTCTGCTTTAAGTGTGCACAGCTAAATGGAATGCAGCTGTATTATACAGGGGGGAAAAATATGATTGAATGAGTGTTCAGTATCAGGATCAAGGACAAACATGTCACCAGGACATCCCTAGTCTCGACATGTCAGTGGAAGAATGAGGCTTAAGTTCTTAAAATGATAAATTTCATAATATGTGACCACAATGTGTCAGTATAGTTTGTTAGTATAGTCATTAGCATAATCTTAATGAGTATGTGTCTTGGTGGACACGTCTGAGCATGTGCTTCTTACCTGACAAGTGCTTCTGGCTTGCTCAGCTGGTTGTTGGGGATACAGTTGTCTGTGGGATCCCTGTGGGAGCCACCTGACGTCCCCTTCCCAACTGCTAACTTGTGCTTCTTCTCATTCTTCCCTGTGGAAGAGGAAGAGGATGGTGCAGAGGAGGGCACGCTGCCGTTGGTAGCACTATGGCTGCGGGGCGAGGAGTTGAGCGCCGCGGCATTGCTGCTTGCATTTTTGTAGTTTTTGGAGCAGGACGACGATGAGGAGGAGCAGGAGGAATTGTTGTCCTCTTTAAGCAACAGGTTCTCTGTGCTGCCCAGTTCTGTGGTCAGTCTCTTGTTGTTCATATGGTTCTCCATATACTCCATCTCCTGGAGTTTAGAGTCCACTGATGATGGCAGGATGCTGTTGTGCTGCTTTTTAGCCTCCCCGCCGCCCCTTCCCTCTTTCCCTTTTTCTCTATACTCTAACTCCGGCAGTGGTGCCGATGTCTTTTTATTGGCTGGGGCGCCATTCTGTGACACTGGAGGTGTGTCGACTTCAGATATTCCTTTAGCTGCTGCTGCTTCTGAATGAATAATGAGGGAAAGTGAAGGGCATATATATGAAAATATGACAACTGCCATAAGACTTCATCTTAAGAGAGTCTCCTAAAGTTCTCTATCCTCTCTTGACCGAAGTGTAATTCTCCATATCTTATATCTGAAACCTGACTTTGTGTAACCAGAGTGAGCACTGAGAGAAGATTCACAAGTATTGCTTAAAGGACCAGTGTGTTTTTAGGGGGATCTATTGGCAGAAATGGGATATAATATTCATAAGTATGTTTTCGTTAGTGTATAATCACCTGAAAATAAGAATCGTGTTTTCGTTACCTTAGAATGAGTTCTTTATATCTACAGAGGGAGCGGATGCTCTTCTACGGAGCCCGCCATGCTTCTACAGTAGCCCAGAATGGACAAACAAAACACAGGCTCTAGAGAGTTTCGTGGCCACCGTAGGTTCTCATACACGCTTGGAAGGGGAGGGTGACCGGAGGGGTTATCAGTTGGTTGCACACACTGGTCCTTTAAGTGTTGCTGTGAAATGGCCAGGCTTTGGCCAGTGAAAAATCCTTTGCTGGCTGCAATTTTCCACCAACAACGAGAAAACTAGAGCTCCAGTCAAATCTTTGCCTAATCACACCCAATGAACAGAGCCTCTTGTGATCATTATGTGCATGGTATGTTTGTTCAATCTGTGAGGCAGGAGCACCTGCAACCACAGACTTTGGATAGGGAGGGAAATTCTGCATATGCTGCAAATGTACACTGGAGTAATTTTGGCTTGTTTGACTAAATAGATTCCTGACAAATCAACAAGAACTTGATAGAAGCCTGGTTGTGATTTAAAAGATAGTTCTGTTTCTAGGGTCCATGTTTATTGTCACCATCCATTAAATAACTAATGAACACGACCAAAACCTCTTGGGAACTGTCTCACAACACAAAGCCTAAACAACTATGATTGATTATGATTTCAACCAACTTTACACAAACTAAGCCATTATTTAAACACATGCTCATCTGTATTTATTAGGCCTTCATGTACCACAACAGTTGTATAATAATAAAAAAAAAGAGCAACACTTTCACCTTTCATTACTGGAGCAGTGCCACAAAGGACTTCTGTTGCACCAACAGGCATTACTGCCTTTTTTCAGAACTTTCTGGTAGCTCCTTCAACTGTCTTGACAGACTGACTGGCAGATCTTTCAACAACCCAATCCACAGATGTGTCATCACTGACTCAAGGCAGCAAGCTAGCTAACCAAACAGTGAAGCAACAAGGTAACACTATATGCCTACTTGAAGACATTTCTATTTTGTGATTTTTTCTATCTGTCTAATTAATCAAATAATGTGATTTATTGTTCTGTCCTAAGAGAGTGTATGTGAGCCTCAGATTTCCTGAACCAGGTGCTTCATGTGTGCATACAGTATGCACGTACTATGTGTGTTTGACTCTTACCTTCTTCTGCTTCTCGCTCTTGCCTCTGAAGCATCTGTTGCTCTGGAGGCAGAGCCTGCTGCAGGAGCTGCATGTAAAACTCATTCTCCTTCTGCACCTCCTTCTGCTTCCGAAGGCGCATCTTATAGCTTACATAGCTCTTGAAGCCGAAGCCCAGCGTGACCACTGGGTAGCCAATGCTACAGAGATGGATACAAGAAGTACACTCATAAGTCTACTCTAGTGTCAAAGATCAAAATCACAAAGTACTGATTCCATCAAGGAAAAACTGCTGCAAAAATGCACTTCCAGCAATCCAAATCCAGCTTGAAGATTTTAAGGGCTCCTTAGATTAAAATTGCAGCCCTCTGTTAGCCTTACACAGTATAAACCTTCACACCGTAGGGGTGCTCCATTAAACCTCTTTCAGGATTTTTCAGAAATGTTTAGACAACATGCTTATAATGTTTCTTCACAATAAGAGCCTTCAGAAGAATCCAAGAGAAACCTCAGACCTGTATTATAAGATAATGTCTAACATAACCTAAATTCAGTGGTGCAAAAATCTGCATGGCACAGTAAATGTCTCTACACTTAGTGCATCTTGCTAAAGGAGGTACTTGTTTTTACAGTTCCTACTTGCACAATAAGGCATATTAAAATGCTTCTTTTTTTTTTTTTTTTTTTTTTTAAAACCTTCAGGGAATCCAGACGTACACTGATTTACCATGTAAAAACCTAGACATACCTTACAGTCAAAGTATGTCTGTCAAGGACAGCCTTCCACTGCCTCTAGTTAAAAATGAACACTGGCTCACCAGTGTGCAGCAAAAGGACGACACAAGTCCACGTGGAAGTTCTTTAGGTCTTTGAATCTGATGGCTGCCTCTATGTACACAAAGAGTATCCATAGAGACACGGTGGGCAGACAGACACCTCTCTCTGAAAGAACAAAGCAGGACAAAGATGTTATAAACGAGCACTGAACATCCGCACTGCGAGTACCACCTGAATTGTGTCTGTAGCAATGTGTACCAAAAACTGAATGCTTGGTTATTTTTTACTTATTCTATTAAAATACTGTTTAAATCATGACTTTGTGCTGTATTCAGGCAGCAAGTTCTCATATGTCTGTCAGTGTCACAACAATGTGTCTGATATGTCAGAAAAACATTTTGAGGAGAAATGGATACCCACAACTGCTATTAGGCAAACACTAATGGCTTGGTCCTAGTGCCCACTATATTATGGTGCAACAAATTCCATCCATTATTATCTATACCACTTATCCTCAGTGGGTTGCCGGGGGGCTGGAGCCAATCCCAGCTCACCCTCTTGGGTGAGAGGCAGGGCACACCCCGGACTGGTCGCCAGCCAATCACAGGCTTGACAAATAGAGACAGACAAACATTCAAACTGAACACACAGGGTGGTCAGTTGAAGACGCTACCTATTGTCACCTTGGTTGCAAAAAACTCAGACACATTCACCACCAGGCTGTGGAGTGGTAAGAGATATTAATACTCCGGTGACATCCTATGGATGAGAATGTCACTGCTGAGTAAAGTTGGAGGGCTCAGAAAGCAGCAACTAGGGACCACTCTGTGTTTCTCCCTCCCCCAACTGGCACTAGGATTTCAATCTGACACCTGGCCTTTGGTCAGCACAGGGGGTTACCGCTAAATGAGACTGACAACTAATCCGCAGAATGCAGCTCACTTACAGACACACCACGCAAATTTCTAAGAAGCAAGCCCACTATTTGTAAATAAGACAACACAATGTGCATGGGTGTTGCACAATGCTTTTCACCCCTGCTTTTTCCTAAAGCACCAAGTGTCAGAACAACACAAAACAGTGCATGTTCTAAGAATTAGTGTGACCTATGACTTAAAAGAATGATTTATCTTAATAGTCCCTCGTGTAAAACGTGTTAAACAGAACTAATGTAGAGACAAAAGTCGCAGCCACAAGGTATCTTTGTTCTTGATTTACATCCATAGGATGTCACCGGAGTATTAATATCTCTTACCACTCCACAGCCTGGTGGTGAAAGTGTCTGAGCCTTTCGCAAAACATCAGTCAAGGTAATCGTGGGCATTTGCCAATTTCTCATATGCAGTATTTATACTAACAAATATCAAGACACCCATACATTGAATGGCTTTACCTGTGTGCCAAACATACTGCACCCACACATAGGTACTGGCAGCGAAGAATAGCCATTGCACTGGGATGAAGAGGAGGCAAATGATGTCCGAGGTAAACGCAACACACACAAAGAATACTGAGAAGGCCTGTTGGGGAGAGGAGAGGTGGTTATGATAAACCAGCAATGCATGCAGTAAAGAGAGATGCAGGCAAAACAAAAAAAAAAAAGGAAATGGTTTCCAGGCTAACAACCAGCCTTCAGCTGTTGAACAGCAATTCATAGAAGGGTTAGTTGCCACATCAAAACCTTTATAATGGGAGTGACCTGGTCTTAGGTCATAAATTCCACATTTCATTGATGCAAAATTATATCATGAACGGTTATATGAACATTACATTTTTGGTTCTTTCTTTCTTTCTACATATCTGTGAGACACAGACACACCAACAAACACACACCTACACAATGCATTTCAATAAGAACAAGCTGTCCAGCATCAGTAATGACCTGCAAGCCTGATCGGATCTGTAGTTTGTATATTATGTCAGATTAGAGTTCTGATCCTAAGAAGCAGCAAACAAGGTAACGGTGAAAGCAAATGGTCGTTTGTGAGTGTAGAAGAATTCAGCTGAACTGACGGCAAACAGACTCAAAGCTCAGATTTGTTTAGAATGGCCCTACATTGTCTTAAGACGTTTCTGCTCCTTTTGTTTGGCTGTATCAAAATCAATGTTTCCATCTTGTGGGTTATACCATGATTCTGAAGGGACATCATCTAACTCTCTACTCCATCACTTTACCTCTTGCTAACCGAGTAAATTGCTGATTATGTTTCCAAGCATACAAGAAATGTGATTATTGGGATTAATCAGGTAAGGCAATCTTTTAATCAAAGCTGACATATCTTAAGTTTATTACTGATAAAGAATGCTACAGCATTAAGGTTTTTATATTTAGGTTGAAGAATTTGTACTGACGGTGCAGTGATAAGACAGGTTCTGCAGTGTGAGAGACACTTTGTCTTATTGTGTGCATGACATGAATTCTGGATTTTCTTTTTCATACACATTTATCTTGTACAAACCCTGTTAGAAGCCCAGGTAAGCATATACGTACATGGCCAACAAGTCATATGCCACCAACAGTAATCTACCTTGGCTTATCCAGGTAATGTTAACTCCTTGTTCATGTGACATTGAAGAAATCAAGTTAATGCAGAAAGGCAACAATAACCTGGTTACTTCATGTCACATGTAAAGGCGGTGACTGTGACAGCAGCACTGTGGTGCCAAAGACCTAATCAAAACTCAACATGTCAATAGGAAAATCAGGACAGGGTGATAATCTAACTAGTGCAACATCTAAAAGTTGAGTGCCAAACAGAGAAAAACAAAATGTTGAAAAGATGGCTATGTCTAAGACCTTGCCCTTTCTCCACTTTTATGAAGGCAGAATATATCAGGACATAGCCACTCACCAGCCCCTGGTATCTAAAGGAGTCGTACACACTCCGGATGAAGAGCCAGAACGGCCAGAGGTACTCAAACCTGAACTCCAGTACAAAGTCTGCCAGTAGCACGAGTGCCCACACCACCAGGAACTTCAAGTACAGGAAGGTACTAAAAATGAGAAGAGAAAGCTTTGGAACACAAATACACTACAACATTCACAATTGTTTTTATATTGGTTATATGATTTGTGTTAACAAGAATGGTACTCATCTCTACCCTCAAAAGTCAGTATATGGCAAATCATCATTAAGTCAATACATCAAAGAGCTTCAGCTTTATTGTGAGTGTGTGGGGAGAATCAAGGGTAAGTTGTGTGTTTGGAGCCTATTGTCAGGGTTTGACTGGTTAAATGTCCGTATGCATTGCACTTATTCTAAGTGGCTTATGTTACAAAATGCAACTGTGCATATATACATAGAAACAAATCTAAGAAACTTATCAAGCTATTCTGGAAGACATCTATGTCTGCACTTTGATATGTTCATATGTGATGCTTCTTTGAACATTTGGCAACAATGACAACCATGCCAAACTACAGTGTATTCATTTCTCTATGGTAGTGGAGGTAACGCATACACAGAATGCTGTAATGTGTGACTGGTTCTTTCCAAGTGCCACAATTCATGTCAATTTAAAAAGACATATTTAATCGCAGCTGACATTTTGGTTGTTAGTGCACTGAGACCCAGAAAGTGACACAGTAGGGGGGGGTTCTTCTCAAAGCATAGCTGTTTTGTGATGTGGGGCCACCTGTTCAATAATTCAAGAACTGCCCTACATCTCTAGGTCTAGATGCCACGTGTGTAACTATTGGCCTTTAACGTTTGGTTTATCAGGTACATAGGGAGTCACATAGAAGTAGGACCTGTCAAGTGTTGCTGGGAATCAACTTTAAGTTGTACAAGCTCTTCAGAAGTCAGTCTGACTGACTGCAGTCTTATCAACTCATGTGTACAGTTAATGTCAACATACGTTACACTATCACTAGATAAATAAGGCACATAGAGAAGTTGGCAATGAGCAGACAAAACTGCTGTGGTGCTAGCTAACATAAGTTACCTTAGTTATCAGAGAAGCGGCTAATTTGACGCGGCTAGCAGATGACAACTGACGTGGGCAAACGGTAGATAGTCAGGGTTGTTTAATTAGTATCAAAAAAGCCCACTACAACGTATTTCAAACAGTAACGTTGCTGTGAAAGAGACCTTGTTACATGGTTCAATACAGGCTGGTTCGGGGCCTAGCGCTAGAGCTAGCTTAACAGCTAACGTTACCTGCTAATGCACAACGAAAACATACCGCTAGCATACACTATACTATCACTAGCAGCTAGCTAGGTTAATAAGCTAGCGGTGGCAGTTCTTTGAAATCAATGGTAACGTTAGGACGTTTCACGTTCTGCAGCTATCAAGCAGTAAGCATCTCCATTCAGTGGCCCCCATTAGTGAGGAAGACCCCCTTCGTCAGGCTCCATATAAGTTACCTGCCGTATATACCCTCAGTGATTCGGTTCCGTTTTAACGGCCGTCGGAGTTTGCTGCAGTCCGCATTGCGCCGCTTCATCCTCCTCCCCTTGGCTTTGGCCTTCGAGTAACCACTGTAATCTTATCCAGTTTTCTTGTGTATACGGACAAAGATAATAAATGAAGTGCCTGTGGTATATATGTCGCTGTTATTATTTTTCCCCACTGGAAACAAAGAAATAAATAAAGGACTCTATTCGGGAACCTCCTCTTTTTCTGTTAGCGCAGACTCTGTATGTTACGTCCAGTTGTCAGACTGCTGGTATATCCAATCAATCTATCCGCCGAGGCCTCTCTCTATGACGAATACAGAGAGGAGCCATTTATGTTGCACCTTGGCCGGCCGCTCAGTTCTCCTCCGCCAAAGGCAACAGCGGAGAGCGAGGAGGCGAGGGCCGCTGTGTGTGGCAGGTCTCGCCGTTAAACCAACCAGATTTTTGTGGACAAATTGGGCATTGCTGATTGACCAATGAACTGATCACGGAGGCGTTTTTTTTTGTTTTGTTTTTATCTTAGAGGTTTTTTTCCTTTGGCTTATTATGAGCAGAACATATGCAGTCTTTGGGGCAAAATTCCCTTTGTGCCAGATACAAAACATACGGGGGTTATTTATATCAGTGCCTTTGTGTGTGGTTCATTTTTGTCCCAAGGCCTTGTAGCCTATGCCATCTATGTTTTGTTACCAGGTTAAAATGTGTGCATACTGTGCGCACGCGTGTGCGTGCCTTTGACTGAAAAGTGTGGGTTGCAGTTATCGTTGCTTATAACATGATGAACGTTATCCATGACTTTTTTGTTTACCGCTGTGTTTAGGACCATAACAAAGTGGTATGATAAAAATAAAAGAAGAGAGATTTTTTTTAAAGAAGTATGGCCAAAACTGCAGTGACCTTAACGGTTTTCGTAGCAAAAATACAAAACTAATGTATAAATATTTGCTGTGTGGTCTGTAAATATATTTTATGACATACATTTTTAGGATGTCAATTGGCCTAATAATTTTAAGTCTATAGATGTTGTCTAAGTATGGTAATATTATAGACTAATAATGCTGCATTTTGTTCCGTCCCTCTTCTTGGAAACACGCCATAAAGACTTAACTACAGACTATCATTTCAATATGCAATTCAACCTTTATGCATGGATATTTTTCCTGACCTAAATCCTAATGAAACTGTTTTAAGGCGTGGACTTGTTGCTGTGTGGTTGAAAC
Source organism: Maccullochella peelii (assembly GCA_002120245.1). Lineage (NCBI taxonomy): Eukaryota > Metazoa > Chordata > Actinopteri > Centrarchiformes > Percichthyidae > Maccullochella > Maccullochella peelii. The sequence goes on along the minus strand of LKNJ01000096.1, from coordinate 254,256 downwards.
GAATAAAGTGTTTTTCCATAAGCATCAAAATAAAACCTCACTCATGACCAGCCAAGACATATGTTTTCATAGCTGATAAAAACGAAAATGTGTGCTTGGGGTTGCGCCCTATTCAAAGCGCCGCGGCGACACATGCGTCAGTTGGAAGAGAAGTGCGCAGGGAACATCTCCAATGGCTCCTCAGTACGCACCAAGTCTGCGCTCCCGTCTGGCGCCTTTGCTGTTTTTTCTGCAGATAGGGTTCATTGCCATATATGCCTTTTACATTGAGATTGAAAGCAATGTAAAAGTACATGGGATTACCTTCGGCAACTTTTACGCAGGTAAGTAGTGAAATTGGAAGTTTGGTATGAGACAATAGGGGTTGAAGGGTAGACATTTCATGTTTCATTTGAATAACTCATTAATGCAAAATATATTTTAAGCTATTTCATATAGGTTCTTTAAAAAGCTAAATAAAGTTACTTGGATCCAGGAGTATGGGGAGGGGCTGCAGTTAAACTGTTGGGCACTGATAAGCTAAAACAGTTGCTGGTTCTTTAGGAGCAGATGACCTCGATTGTCTCCTGAAAATTGGGCTATCAGCTGAAATACAACAGAAGTGACTGTATTACATAAGACTGTATAATGATTCAGGTATGTGAGATTTTAAAGTCCACTACTTCATTTCTCTTGCAGAGTTCCAGGATGTGAATGTGATGGTGATTCTAGGTTTTGGCTTCTTATGCACTTTTCTAGTGCGGTATGGTTTCAGTGGCTCTGGGTTCAACCTTCTTGTGGCTGTCATGGCCACCCAATGGGCTATCATACTCAACGGAATTGAGTCCTGGTATCACAAAGGAAAGATCAGGATAGATTTGAAAAGGTAGGTCAACAGCTGATTGAACAAATGATCTCCACTGAATCCATCTACAGCCTATGGCAAAAGAAAATGCCACTTAAATGAACAGAGATGTATTAAACAGCATTAACAACATTTTGAAAATATTACGAACATAATATACATATTTCACAGATTTAATTTAGAAGTCATGTTTTAATATAGCTTAGTAGTTGCTGAGATGTGCGCAGCCTCTGCCCTCATTTCAACTGGAGTTGTGCTGGGGAAGACCAACCCTGTCCACCTCATCCTCATCGCCCTGCTGGAGGTGTCAGGCTTTGTTCTGAATGAATGGCTCCTCCAGACTCTGCTGAAGGTAAGCATCTTTTAATCCTGCTGTGTTTCACCCTTACATCAGTTCTTCAGTACATGCTATGTACTTGTGTTATCCTGTATTTGTTGGAAATGTACTCATAATAATGTTTTCTAACTCTAGGTCCAGCCTCTGAACAGCATCATGCTGCTTCACGTCTTTGGGGCCTTCTTTGGACTCATGCTGACCTGGATCCTGTATCGGAAGGGATCCGAGCAGCGATTTGAAAAAGAGAAATTTGACCGCAAAACAGGATTATTCTCCATGTTGGGTAAGTAGTAGGCTATGTTTTTCTGATGTTACTGCTAGATAGGGTTTGTAGGATGGGTTCGTAAGAATCTGAATAGAAATCATCTGTTCTCTGTTCTCCAGGGACTGTGTTTCTCTGGATGTTTTGGCCCAGTTTTAATTCAGTCCTTGTGGACGACCATACTCCTGGGAGGAAGCTGGGGGCCGTGTGCAGCACCTACCTGGCCCTGGCTGTCAGTGCTGTAACAGCAGCTGCTGTGTCTGTGCTCTCCAGTCCCAAGGGAAAACTCAACCTGGTATGATCTGACACCTGATATGTTAACACAACATTATGCTCTTTCATGAACCGAGTCACAACTGGCTGGAGTAAAAGGACAGCTGGTACCACTCAAAAAAATCTAATCAATGAGTACACTTAATACCAGTGAGATCTGATTTATAATGGGCTGTATATCTATCACTGCTCTGTCAGATCCATATGCAGTCATGCATCCTTGCTGGCGGTGTTGCTGTTGGGGTTTCCATGTCAGTGGTTCATCAGCCATGGGAAGCCATGATAATTGGATTCACTGCTGCAGTTGTATTAACCATTGGATTCCGATATCTCAAGGTTTTGATCACCACGTGGACACATACTCCTTTGATTAAATAATCTATACACCACAACTCCTAACCTCCATAGCCCCTTATTTTCCAGATCCACATGCTGCTTGCGTTTCAGTGCCATGACACCTGTGCTGTCCTGAGCACACATGGACTCCCTGGCCTACTGGGGTGGCTAGCACATCTCCTCCTACAGATTAAAGACTGTGATGATCACACGACGTAAGAATGTCACCGTCATATGATACACGTACACACACAAAAGGTGTGACACTATGTGTAATTGGGCCTTTGTTTCACAGGGCAATCCGGTTTGCTGTATTTCACATTTGTACTCTTCTGATCACCATCACTCTAAGTCTGTCCATGGGAATCATTACAGGTGAGTCTTCTCTCTGGTAAGGTTTCCATTATCAACAGCCTGGCACCAGACGACAGAAGGTCCATTTAGAATTATTTTATAGCAACAGAATGCCATCCACAGCCATCAATTTAACACAACAAATATTTTATGTGTTCAGCATTTTTGTGAAATCCAGGGGTCACCTGAAGTCACCTCTTTTTACAGCCTGCAACAACATACAGGTTGACAACCATAGGTGTATGTCAATACCGTATTATACAGTTTGTCTGCCATTTGCAAGCTTTCCTAATGAATTTTTTGTGTCATTGTTTAAAGGGCTCCTCCTCAAGTGGAACTTCTGGAGACCACCCCAAGACAAGAAATGTTTTGATGATCAGGCTTTCTGGGAGGTAGGCAATCAAGTCAATCTTCTTACAAGCAAACAAAATATCTAGCTGAAGATAATTCTGCAAATGCACTGAAAAGATACTATCAATTCTAATTACCTATAGTGTAACAGAAACAGTAATGTACTTATGTATGGAATTATTTTATTTTGTTGTGCTATACCTTAGCAAAATAAAATTCATAAACACTGGACAAAATATTTTCATGTTTTGCAGTTTCCCCATCAGGCAGTGCTCAAGTAAGAATACAGAGACAGAAGTAGACCAAGTCTGATCCTGGAAGTACAAACTATTTTTGGTGTTCATTCATGTCAATGTATATAATGTCATACAGGTGTTCTTACTTTGTGCAAAGTAGTTAGTAGATGTTTTTATGTGTGCGCAAGATTGGGATGAAAAAAAATCAAGGTTGAACCGGCAGAAGCATGAATGTAAGACTCATTTACTGCTCAGTATGTTTCTGTTTAATGTTGCCATGGTTGGCAGAAACTGACCTCATGGTTTGGATGTTACACAAGCAAATGGATAAGTGTTGCTGTCAAATACAAATCTCCAGTACACATACAACACCCTGCAGTTGTGAAACTGCTGTGGACTTCAGGTTAGCAGTGTGAGCTAATTGATCTTCAACAATAAATTTGGATGACCACAAAGTTTCAGAGCTGACATTGTGTTATTTATACAAACAACCCCCATATGGTTACATTCAGTAAATGTGTACAGTATTATGAAATATTGCCCTCTGATATTTTGTACCATAATCAGTTATGTTACTTCCACTTAAGAGACAGTTCAAATTAAAAGGATGTCATAGAAGTAAGTATATCCAAAGGAAATGTGGACAGCTGAGGAAAGTAAAGCTTCCAAAACACATTTGTTTTTTATACACAAGTTGTAAACCATTATAACAACATGGCTATGCAGTCTGAGTGCAAATAGATAGGCACATCTTTACATGTGCCTCACTTATTGAAACTTTCAAGAAATCTATAAACATTTGTGCTTAGTTATGATTTAGCCATTATACAGCAAACAATATAAATTAAACATGTTAAGTTGAAAGCTAAAAATGTTTATATATAAAGTGAATAACCACTAAAGCATATTGTGTCATACAATATAGAAAGCAGAGTTAAACAGTGGGCATAAAGACACACAGAGTCCATTACTGCCACAGATCCTCTGTACGTCCAAACTTGAAGACCAAACCCCTAATCAGAAGACAGGAAGAGACTGTAAGAAAAATATTTCCACAAAATACCTGCACTGAAGTGTAAACATGGGTTTGACAGACGCCGCTGAGGACTGTTAACTTACCCAAAGAAAATGAACGCATTTTGGAAGAAAATGGCAATACCAGGGTACACAACAGGCTTTTCTGCAAAACACAGGTTACACAATGAGGCTGCATTTATGATTGGACTGTGCAAGATTTTGCTCGCTTCATACAGCATATGAAGTTACTGCATCATACTGGCTTCTCTTTAATCTCTACAACTTTCAAAACACACTTCTGAGTTGCTCAATGCTGTAGAATGCCTTTCAATGTCACACCCCCAAAACTGATCACCGAACAGTCAATTTGTGGTGTGCTAAGCAGATAAACAGGACTTACGAGGCACAACGAATCCTCCAAACAGAATCCACATAGAGGCAATGAGGGAGCCAAAAGCCAGCATGAAGCCAAGGAAGAGCCACACTCGAGCACCTGCAGGCAGAGATAAGAAAGGGTGGGTTACTGGGTGACTCCACACACACACACACACACACACACACACACACTTCTTTATGGGTTTGTGTTTCACTGCATGCATGTTGTAATGGTAATACAAGAACAGTCTGAAATGAAACCAAATGTGAGGGTACTAAAATATCCAGTGAAGAAAGCATCATTATAAAAAGGGACATAGAGAAAGTGTATCCTATCACACACACCTGTTTGTCCTATGCAGCCTTCGCTGTAGCTGTCTCCTCTCACTTGGCCATTTGAAACAGCATTTATCCTAGATGGGTCACATCACACACAAAAAGAAAGATTAAACATATCAGAAGCTACTTTCACTTGATTGCTTATGTTGACAGACCAGAAATTACCATCACAAGGTCCACTTGCTTGGCGTTTCAGAAGCTTTCAGCCCCAAGCCATGACTCTACTCAGCAGATGGGAGTTGCTCAGTTGTCATGGAGATGGTTTAGCTGTTATCATGTGACCTAAATAGGGAATTTCTGTGAACACTGGACCAAACTCATTCACAGCATGGACTGTGAAGGGTTCAAAGTCATCAACCAGGAGTCAGTAAATGGCCGGTGAAAGATTAAGGAGGCCACAAACATCCAACACCAGAGAGACCACCCTTGAACAGAGACAGGGGGTAACAACCCCCACCTCCCCAATATACAACCACCAGTTATCACATGACAGAAACTCTATACTTAGGTCACATGATAACAACTATGCCATTTCCAGGACAAATGAGCAACTCCATATGCTGAGGAAGGACGGGAGATTTAAGCTTAAAAAAACACACCAAATAATTTAACCTTGTGGTGAGGTTTTTTTTGTCAAACTGAAGAATCTGCCTTACATGAGAAAGGCCACTGTAGCGATGACTCCACAAGTGTGATAGGCATGATGAAACTGTCCCTCATCGGGATATTTCACCGCTGCATCAATGATGATCCACCAACCAGTGAAGAACTGCAAAAACAAGATCCAGGGTTAGACTGAGGACTTCAATGACAAATATGGACATGCATGTCAGCAAATGTGTAATGAATCTGCATCCCGATCATTTAAAAAGAGAAATTCCACAACTCTGCACACACTAATCATTAGTAACTAGAGGCAAATACAGACCAGGACCAGATTAGCCTACATGTCCCCTCTGTAGCTACAGTGTGTTTGCCCTTAACTAAGAAAATTAGTGTCATTACATACCAGAACTCCAGCAGCTATAGATGCGATGGCATTTCGTCTCTCTCCCCAGTCCACATTGCACTCGCAGTCTCCGCAGCGGATTCCATCCAGAAAACCTGACATGACTCTGGGAAAGGGCGTTAGGTCCAACAACGCGTTAAAGTGAAAACAACACCAGAAACTTTACAGAAATACTCAGTCATCTCGACAACACAAATGTTCATCATACAAAATAGCCTAAATTCTATTCCTCCACAAACTGATAGCACAACTCCTGTACGCTATAGTTATATGTTTGTGCGCAACCGCTGTAGTGTCATGATGATGCTCAACTCCCGGACTTAAGTTATACACTTAGCACCAACAATCACCAACTCCAGATTTTTAAACTAAAGCTCTGTAACATCTGTTCGACAACAAGCCTGTCGATGTATCCATTTTAGACTTGTAAAAACATAAAGTATATTCATATAGTATATATTCACAAATGCGGATGTGTCGTCCGATTCTTTTGTTCATCGCTTTGGCACTAGCAAACATTTCCTTGAAGGATTCTGCTTGCTACGAAGTCGCTTAAAATAATAGCACAACTCATACGACAACGGTAGTACCAAGCGAAAACACACACCCCAACAGCATTACTCGATTGTAATGTCAAATTCAAAGGGATTCTTACCTTTTATCTTCGGTTTTTGATGTGGACCCCCTAGATAAATCCGACTTAGCTGCCGAAAGAGCTCGGTCATGCACATGCGTAGTTGATCCACACCCAGAACCTCTGAGACTCTGTTGATATTGGTGCCTTCAGGTGTTCTGGACAAAATGGGAAATTGTTAGACATTACAAGCACATGACATGCGCCACTTAAAAAGTACTATACTTGGTATGTAGAGATATTAATACGTTGATTAACTTAGATGTGACCAGTGGGTAGTTCCACTTCGTTACTGGTTCGTATTTAAAGTGATAAAAAATATTTTAAAAAACATACTGCATTAGCATTTTCTTCAGTTTAACACAACAGTGCAGTATACAGTAGCCTACTGAATATATGTGCTACTGTTACACTCACCAGACTATACAGAGCTGACTTCATAGTTATTTTTTTCATTATTTATAAAGAAAATTTTTTAATTGTCGCACACAAGTGGTATTTACGGCTCATTATATGGATGTACGACCTTAATACACCAGTACATTTTCCACAAAAACAATAAATGCGAAAATATAATTAAAATAATAAAAAACTTTATTTATATAGCAAGCAAACAAATGAGGAACAAATGCCAGAAGCAGCTAATCAGGCATACCACCAATAAAATATGTCAAGATAAAACAAAGATAGAACAAAACAATAAAATATATCAAGATAAAACAGAGATAAAACAAAACAGGGGCAGAGTGACAATCAGCTAAAAGCAATGCTGAATAAACAAGTTTTCAATTGTTTAAAAATGTTCACAGAGCTTGCTTATCTCTTATAGCCTTGGGTAGGGAGTTCCATAGTTAAAAAAGGCTGAGCTGCCCATTTTCTTTATATTTATATGTACATTTATATTTTAAAAACCGGCAGCAGAGGATCTAAGAGGCCGTGAAGGGTTATAAAGTGACAGAGTTAGTAATATAGGCCGGTCCCAAATAATTTTTAAATAATGTAAAGACACATAGATATGAAAGAGGATGTTAAACAAGGGATTTATGTGTATTTTTATTCATTTTGCCTATTTGCATTTGACTTGCTTAGTCTGTGGTTCAGTGGTGTGGGGCAGAGCAGCTACATAAATGTTTGAAACATGCCGTTTATTGAAACAAAGGGAGAAAAGTTTAGACTTTTGTTATCTCAGAGAAAACAACTTTCTAGACACGACCATGAAAACATTTTCTTAGATCTATTATTGTTTAAGATGACCTGTAGATCTACTTGAAACCATTTGCTGTATGTTCTGAGATTTGTGCCTGTAGCTGAAACATCATGTGAGTCACATGGGGCCGTCATGCCTGCTGCTGACCCTTTTATTATTCACAAACTGTAATGCCTGCAACTGTGAGTACTATAGAGCACATATCTGGGGCTGTAGCATCACTCAGCAACAACTTTATTGTCAAAGATTACATAGAGCAGACATTCACAACAAGTATTGGAATATAAAGATATCAAGTTTAGTGGTCCACAAAAATATGTTTTTCATCATAATTTGAAATGAGCATTTAAAGAACTGCACAGCTACTTTATAGCTAATACATTTTAAAATGCCATGCAAGCCAATATAAATTACTAAATTCTTCAGTCATATGGGCAAATACAAGAGGACAATGGTCTTAAAAGACTCCAAGCAATTGCAAGGCTACAGATATGGACAGAATGATGACGCCAAAGAATCCAATGTAGCCATAGACACCATTCATCCTCTTGGCTGGATCTGGAATAAAACACAAAACAGGACAATGCAAAATTTCAATGCAGTATTATATGAAACAACAATGAATAAAACACAATAAATACTACATTTGTTCACAAGTGAATGTTTTGGTCTGATTTTGAAATTTGGATAACCTAATATTTTGTATTAAATGACAGTGTTGACTAGTTCTAAAACCGCTTAAACAATTACCATCACTTAGACTTCATACATGTGTGTGTCTTTCATCTCTTTCATTATCTTTGGCTCCTATGCTATCATCTGTAAATGATTAAACAAAACTAGGTGAGGAGCAATAAAAATGCTCAGGCAATCGCTGTACTGTCTTCTGTGACACAGCTGGACTGCAGTCTTTACACTTCCAATGCTGCAACGTTATGAGCATTTTGTGGAAATGAAAGGAAATTAGAAATGAATTGTTGGGAGTTAAATCCAGTACAAGACTGATAAAGTACAATAATACCGGTCAGCATTGGATTAATTTTATCGCCTACCTTATTAGCAGTCCAGGTAGATGAATTATGACCTTCATTGTGAATTATGACCCTCATTACAAGCATAGCAGTCACCATACAAATGATTATACTTTGTATTTATTCCTTAAGGGCCCCTATACTCATATAACTTTGACCCATGAACTACTATATTATATTCAACACTTATATATAAATAATATTGGTCTGTATTTTAAATTGATCAAGTTAGCCTAGAAATGTTTGTAAAATCTATTTGACCCATAAAAAGAGGGTGAACTGAGTTTAGGTGCTTTTGTCCTCCACATTACATTCACATAATGTCAGTCTTACCTCCTGTGTAGTAGCCCCAGGCATAGGAAAACCTGCTGGTCACCCAAATAGCCCCCAGCACAGATGCTGATAACTGAGATTATGAACAGAGAAAAAGAGAATTACAAACACCTTGGAAATACATGGGTGATATCCTACGAAATGTGCTTAATCACTGTGACACTGTCTTTTGGGCCTGACTGTTATCTGGAGAATCAGGCCAAAGATCATGAGGATTACCTGCCCCTCCCCCACGTCTGACATTATGTGTGGTAACAATTTTAGTAGCCCTTAATATCCATTTCTGAGCCCAAAAGAATATAAACACACACAACCTAGTTCGTGGCTATGTATGATTGAGTGTGTAAAAGTGACATACCGGGTAGACAAGAGCTGCAATGGTCTGGAAAACAAGCCACTGAGGGTACACCTCCAGGGTGTTCTGATGTGCTCTCTGGATACAGTTGAATACCTGCTCCTTGTCGCTGTACATAGTGGGATACTGCAAAGTGAAGCGGAGAACAAACATGCGATAAATTAGCCAGAGCCACAAATTTAAAACGCTTCCAACACACGTATGAGCGTCCAGTATTGACTGTTCTCCGACTTGTTTTCGTCCATTTTCAACTAACGTAACCTACCTTAACGTCGTACTTCTTCCTCGCGCCCCCAACCTTGACTGCTAGATAGCCCAGCATAATCCAGCTGTAGAGGTAGGTGAATATGACATAACCAAAGCTGGACGGTAATACAGTCAGCATGTCCATCTCTGCTCGATGTTTTTGCCTGCGTTTTCCAGAAGACGGTGGCGTGCAAACTACACGACAGACAACTTTATAGCCCAGTGGAGAAAAAGGAAAAGACAACGTAAACTTACATAACATATCGCGAGATCGCTTGCCTGACTTTCCACTTAAAGGACAATACCATAAACATGTTTTGTTGCATAACCAAGTTCAGACCGCATGCTGAAACATGAACAATTTCCCCCTTAACCCCCTCAGTAATAGTAATAATAACGATAAGCATCATCATAATTATCGTCATGACTTGAATCATTTTATGACACCTTAAAACATTATATTTGATACATTTTTTTATTTTATCATAGCATGCGCAAGCATGTTGTTGTTGTGTGCACACACTCAAACTTATGCATTCTACTCTATTTTCACTTTTTTTTGTCAAAGTGGATTTAAACACTTCTGCTGGTTTGCAGGACGGCACAAACGATTGGTTTCTTTGAACAACTTTGTCAGAGTCTGAATGAGCCGATACTGAATCGACTTCCTATATTCCCGAATCCAGGTTGGCAAATTATTAGATAATAAGGACACATGCGGCAATGTAACTTTTGGAGAATACATATCGTGGAAATTAAAAAGTAACATCTTTCGCCCAGAGCGAATCGACTCCTTTCGTTCGTACCAAACAGAGCCATTAAAACAGCGAGTGGTTCAAAAGAATCAAATCGTTCCGTTCTACACATTCAGAGGCTACTTACACCCCGCGGCTCCGTCTGCCTCGCTTTCATTGGAGTGACACGACAGGAGGTTCAACTTCGAGGAAGAGACAACGGTTGCGCTTTCGTAATTATTTCACTACAAACTAACACATTTGAGCATTTTGGAGTTCTATTCGTTAGCTATCGTCTCGTGATACATTGTTGAAGGCGACTTTGTTGACATATATCGTTTATATCAACGTTATCAGAACAAAGGTTTCAAGCTACAGCCAACCTGGTAAGAAACACGACGTCAGCTAGCAGGGCTTTGTTTTGCCAATCTAGAGTTACGTGTAAACTGTTGCTTTCAATCGGCTTTTGTGAATATTCATCTATTGTTCGTGTCATTGTGATTTTTGTCAAAATTGTGTTTTAATGATAAGGAAGTGGATATGTAGGCTTTGGAGCGTTAACAGTCGCTAGCTCAAGCTAGCCATGCTAGTTTTAGCTTGCCTCATACTGGAAAGTTACATGACTTTCCGGTCAGCCATTCCAGTTACGCAACGTTGCTTTGCTCGCTAGGGGCAGCACTGAAACAACAACAGTTATTCAACAGCATTTACACACAGACTGTCTGATTATCAAGGCGCTAATCTAAAAGATGTAACGATGCTCGTTATTGCAGCCCATTTGAGGTTTAACATACTGATTACTGTAAAAAGTTATGTATCTGAAATACTTGAGCAGATTTTTGTTAATTTCATTTCAGCCTGTGCCAGAAAACAAAACAATGGCCAAGGGAAAAGACTCACACTCTGAAATGGCCCACTCTCGTCAGAGCGATAGCATCAATGTAATCTTTGACCAGACCAGCCCTGCCTCATCTCGCTCTCGCTCACGCTCCAAAGGCAGTTGTGACAGCGGCCGCCACTCTGACTGTGGCCGCTACCTGGGACGTGTCAGCCACAGGGGACGTTACAGGTCTTCTTCATCCAGCAGCAGGTCCTCCTCTCACTCCAGGTCCCGCTCTCGCCCTCGTTGCCACAGACGTTCCTCCCGCTGTCGCTGTGACAACCATCAGAAATGTGGTCGTGGCCGCTACAGGACCCGCTCCCGCTCCTACAGCCGCTCGCCCTCGCCAGACAGGTACTCGCGTCACAGAATCTACAGGGCCAGCTCCAGGTCTTCCAGCCGTTGGAGCAGATCCAGGAGGGCTGCAAGCAGGTTTAGATATAGGGTTTCCCAATCCCCATCCAGAATCTACAGAAGCCACTCAAGGTCCAGATCTTCAGGATGCTCTGTCAGTTTGACTTTGGATGGTAAGTTGATTGGAGGGAATACTAATTGCTGTGTATTTGTATTTATTGCCTAGAGAAGCAGGCAAAAATGTTTTATTATACAACAGATTAAATCTTTTCTTAAAACTTGTTTGTGTTGTTCTCCAGATAAAAGAGAACTCCTCCAAGCTGCAAAGGCCAACGCTATGAAGATCCCAGGAGTGGAGACACTGGAACTTCCTGAGAGTGTGAAACCAATCCTGCCAGAGCAGTCGGTGCAGTCCAAATGGGTGTCACCAGAGCCAGAGACAAGGGTGAGACAAGACCCTGAGAAGACTGTGTCACAGGTGGGTGTCTGAGAGCGAATGTCAGCTTCACATCGAACGCATCACACACTAAAGATAAGGCTTTGTTACAGATTCTAATTAAAGACCTAGAAATGCATGTGAATACATATAGTCCAAAAAATACTTCAAGACAAGGGGTGTTAACAGTACACTGACCATTAATCATTTTTACCACATGGGTAATGGACTAAATGAAGAATTATTATTTCTATCAAAGTTGCAACAAATATACAGTATATCAAGCACAGTGTAATGTCTACAGTAGTCTATTGATAAGCTTGAGTTCTATGTTGTGTTGAATTTCCTGTGTCCTGTGTTAACCTTTGGACCCCTGAGGGAACACACATACTCTCTGTATTTATTCCTGTCTTCATAGATAACATGACAGTGGTCTCCTTGACTCATCGGCACCTGGGATAAAAGGGCTGTCATGTGACTTGGGTGACGACAATATGTGTTTGCGTGAAAGGTTAACTGATGACTCTTGTGATGTTCACAATGTTTAAGTTTATCAACCTGAGGTTTGCAATTAAACACACATGGATTACCTCACATTTAGACATGATGCACACAGCCCATACAAATGCTAATTACACACATAGATGCATAGATGATGCACAGGAAATTCAGATATCACACTCCATACAGTTGGGCAGTAGAATTTTTGACATTACAAATGTATTTATGTTTGCAGTTGAAATGGGTCGTTATTTAGCAGAATCCTCCACTCGCTGATGGAGCGCAGGCGTGTGGACTGCGTTATAGTGACTATTCCTGTCAAGAGAGCTAAAAACAGATGAAGAACTCCTCTCCGTTTGTCAAAGATAAGTTGGCACAAGAGCCGTGTCCTGAGGGGCTGGGAAACCTACGTCACCATCATTCTGCCACTGTAGACAGAGAAGACATCCTTTTTACTTTGATATTTTGTTTGCCGTTTTATTCTGTTTCAAGGTCTGTCCTTGAAGCATTTATTTAATGGTCGAGCCTAGCCTTTGACAGCAGTGTGGGGGGTGCATGGGAGCTGCAGTTTGTTGAAGCTAACACTTAAATAATTATCTATGCAATAGAAGTACTTTACAATATAACAATGGAAGCTATGATCTATCTATGCTTCACACACTGTCAAAGCTCACTCGATCAGTTTTATACACATATCTAACTAGCCCTGTTTTCTTCTTTTCAGGGCAGTGACATGGAGCCTGATGATATGTCCCACCCAACGATGTCACCAAAAAGGAAAATAATCTCTTTCAGCATTAATGTAAGTGACTTAAATTGCAGTTTTTCCTAAACTGTTAATGTAGAAACCCAAACACTGCTTTACATTTCCCTGCACACATACTGATGTGTTCTAATGTCTGTATTTTCTCCTAATCTTGTGCTGTTAGAACTCTGTGGTCAAACCAACAGCAGCAGCTCCGTCTTGTCCTAAGGTAACTCCGAGAGTTGATGGCTACGAAAGCAGGAAGCCCTACGGCCACTGGGTTCCAGTCAAATCAGGCCGAGCCTTTAACAGACGCACAACGGATGCAAAACACAAACTCGCCATGTCACACTAGTGTGGCAGAGCACACGGACACTGTAAATACTGTAAATATTTTGTACACATGTTCTATCATTTCATGGCACACGTTTTCTTTCAGATGTGAAAGAGTTAAGTGGGAAGGAGTGAAGAATTCGTTCAGGTGGGATGATTCTTTTCCCTTCATTGTGTATTTGGCTGTTCCTGGATTCAATAAAGATTTTTATTTGATAGTGATTGTTTCATGTCCATTTTTGTAACTAGTCTCATAAATCCTTGGAAAACTATTTAGGAAAAAAAGCTTTAATTGGGGGTTAATCAAAATGGAATGCTTCAGAGTTTCCAATACTGACAAAAATGCACATAGAGAAGTGTGATAATTACTGTACAGGAGGGCTGCTACTCTGTAATTTACCTAATTACTGTAGTAAATTATTTATGATGGGATGTGCCGTGGTTATACCAAAATTTCCGTTTTAGTGATGCAATATCTTTGTGTGTGGGGGGGTGTATCCAAAAAGGACTAAATCACAACAGCCTAGAAATGAGTAATTTGCCACAATATAGAGTACATGTACAACCAGGTAAACAGCGATCTGGCTGCTGAGAGACACAACTAGGTGGCCTCTTCTTGGCCTTCAGTTTCCAGTAGCGTGTTTGCTGAGTTTAAAAGGTTTTATCCTATAGTCCAGCCTAAGTGTGTGTGTGTGTGTGTGTGTGTGTGTGTGTGTGTGTGTGTGGGGGTCGACTTTCCAGGATTTTTATGCTGTCCTTTGACCAAGTACACGGATGAATAAATCAACTTTGAAAATGTTTACAAGTCAGCTGCAATTTCTATGATGACCACACGGTGTCAGTATTATCATAGGTTTGTAGAAACTGACAATTTGCATGTACGGTTTTGTGTTGTGAGATATTTAAAGGACTGATGTTGATGAAGGAGACTGGTTCTGAATCACTGCCAACATCTCCGATTTGTTTGGTGATTTAAATATGACTGAAATGGCAATTCGGTCTGATTATCAGGCTAGGTGGAGCAGTGGTTCCAAAGGTACACAAAAATCAGAATCAAGTTTATTGCCAAGTAGGTTTTCTCATACAAAGAATTTGCCTTGGTATATTGGTGCATAACAAACATAGTAAGTTGAAAATATGAAGAAAGGTAAAGCAATTAAAATTGACAAAATGTGAGTAACGATGTACAATATAACTTATTTAAATGAAAGCTGCGCAGGTAGTGCAGAAGTTCACAGTATTAAGTATACTGAATATTTGCAACATAACGATACCACGGTATCTATATACTGCTGTATTACAATAAAGAAGTTTTATAAAACCCATGATACCTCACAGTTCCACAGTAGAGCCACAAGGTTCCTCAGGACTTGTAGTTCACTCTGCTCTCACAAGTAATAAATGTGATAAATAAAATAAACGGCTGAATTCCATTTAGCGTCAGGATCCGGGTATTGTGCTTACTGAGACACTTAAACAGAACAGAGCCGTTTTCCAACTATGACAGTTCATAATATTGGCTGTCAATAACACCTGTAATAATGTATCAACAACTATCTGAAAATCACAGCCTCACACAATTCTTTTTTTTGGTCGGTGATCAATAACCATCCACCATCAGCTGTCTGCTTCCACAAGATCTGAACATGCTCCTTCTTGAGTAGCTTGCTATATCCTGCTGTGTGTGTCTTTATCTTGATAGGTTCTTGGCATATGGCAAAAAATACTAGTGAATTACTGCTTGAAGGTGATTTATCTATTGGGTGAGATAACCATCTATTGAGTAAGTAATAAATGTTAATCCTGTCCTAGATTTTTCAGGCTGATATTTAGATACATGTCACAATCTGTTATAAAAAGGTAAAATCACAGTTTTGAATGCATCTGACTGCCAGACTGCGTGTCTCCTGCTGTAAACGGACCTGTAATTCTGATTCATTACTTTGATAGGAGGAGATAAGACATACACATACACAACATGGTGAGTCTTTGTGGACCTGGAGCAGCAGAGATACTAGAGCAGGGCGTTGCAACTGTGAACTTGATACATACCAACATATACACACAAACAAAGCATAGTCCTCTAGTTTTAGCAGGCAAAGCAGAGAAGACAGGCAGGTTTGTCTTGTCACTCTCATATGATGCATGGAGTCATCATGTGTATTAGGTTTTGTGTATTCTTAGTCATTTGCAGGCTTTTGTGTCTATGAAAAACCACCTATTGACACACATTATTTATACAATTTTCTTCATTTTCTCATGTTTAGTCATACCAGTTTTGCCTTACAGGGAACACTTACAATAAAGTGGCAGTTGGCCTTGAAAGAGTCAAAGGTATCAGATTATCTTTGAGACACAGACACAGACAACAGTGGATTTATGTAGTGTTGTTCCTCATACAAGTCCCAGCCAGTATCCCCAGGCTAATCAGATAAGACTACAAAAATATCACAATCATAAAACCTGAACACTTAATCCACTCCCTAACAGCTCTAGAGCAGACTCCGATATCAAAGACCTCCCCTGCCCTTCATCAGCAAAACATAAACAGCTTGTCATTGCATCTTTGCACACTATCCTTCGAGGGCATCCCATAAATTTATTCTGTGAGGGTTGACTCATCCAGGTTAAATGTAACAGAATATCATAACTAATATAAAGAAATTTGATTCAATTCAGTGCTGGTTTGACTTTCCCTCTACAAACCAATGCCTGTCTGCCCTGTAGGGGGTGCAATGCCCCAGGAGTTCAGGAATGGGAACCTTGCATGGGAACCTGTTTTCATGTCTCCTCCCTAGTCACAAGACTTTCCTGCTCATGTCACAGCTTGGGGCACATTGGTTAAACTGAGATGTAGATGATAGTGAATAAATTGAATTGCTCTGTTGTTGGTCCTTATTTTTATGTGCACCTACACTAAAGCATTCTTTTGGCTGGCATCTTCTGCTAAACATGCCCCTGAGGTTTGATGGAAGTTAATGGTAGCTCATTCTCACGCTCAAAACATCTCCGTCATGAGACCACACGCAGGAAGCCCACAGAAAAACCAACAAGTGTGCAAGATAGCTGGATAATTGGAAGTGGTTTATTTAAAAATAAAGGATAATAATAATCATAACAGTGATGTTTTAACTGCTAATACTGTACAAAGGAACACCACACATTACATATATTACAGATAATAGAATTACATTTCAGCTCAAAAATCCCCCAGCACGATAAAAAAAACTGCCTGACAATACAGAGTCCATTTAACATTTTAATACATGTATTCTTGGCAGCAAGTACTGAGAGCAAAAAGATTCATCCAAGACTCCTAAATGAAGAAAAAATGAAGCAGTGAACATGTCCACTGAGGGGACTGGACCCACTAGACAGCCGTGCCTCTCTCCAAGTTTTGTTTGATCTCTGCTGTGTATTTGCCGTAGAAACGCTCCGCCTTCTTGTTGAACTTGGCATTCCTCTCGTTAATGTAGTCGATGTCTGCGTCGTCATTGTAGGCCCTGCGTCGGCTGTACTTGGCCCGCTTCTCGATCCTGACAATCAAGGACAATAAATGCATCTTAGGGAGGATTTCATAAACCAGTATGGCCACTCTCCGTGGCATATCCAATAACAATAATTGGCTACAGGCAATAATTTGGGGGTGTGCATTTAAATTTGGCAAGGAGAGTGGCGATGGAAAACCTAACACACGTCCGTACTCAGAGGAAAATACTGTCAATTTGTGAGCTCCCAGTCTTGATTTACTGTCTTCAAAGCATTGTTGTGCGTCATACCCTGGCAACTGAATCCTTGTCTAATGCCCCACAATCGCATCTCTAACACAAGCCTTAGACTGTCTCAAATATAGAACAGCTCAGGGAAAGACCAGTGTAATCAAATGTGAAAGGAACTTCTGTAACAAAGACAAAAACTTAAAGAACCAGTGGGAGAACTTAACTGTAAGCAGCAGTCAGTTAAATGTGAGGGACCCTGAAGGTACCGTTTGATCACTTTTGCCCTCTTTCCAGCAAATTAGCACCGGTTCAGGATTCTTGGAACCACGGTGCTATCTAGTGAACCAGCCCCCATTTCCATCAGTTTTGAGCGGAACCATTGTATCAAGGAAGCGTCATCAACGGAGTGCGTTGCAGAATGCACAACGGAAGTAAACAGTAGTGGCAAGATGGCGGATCACATCGATTACCTTCGAGCTTTTGTTCTGTTATTACAGATATTTGTTTTTATAAAAAACAAGCAGAGACCAACTATTAATGATAAGAAGGCGTAGAAGACTATTACCATAGTAGACCATAGTTGCCTTCTCCATCCTCTCTTTCCAACCTGTAGAATATGACACGCCCACTGATGTCGTCACAGTTCGCACTTCAGGTCAAGGAAAACCTGCTATTTTTTGGTTCCAGCTGGGAACCAACTTTTCGGGTTCCTAACCAATTTATTTGTGGTCAAAATGCTCCTAATGGTTCAAAATTAGGTGCGCGAACTGGAACGTACTTGTTCCATGTTGGTGGAAAGGAGGTATTTGTCTTGTGACTTTATAGTGGCTTTCATAAAGGTTTGCCTAACCATCTACCCACATCCACTTACCAACACACTTTATATGGTTATTTGTGGTAACCATTTGTTTGACATAAGGTCATGTACATAGTCTGCGACCAGGAGCTGTGCTCTGACTAGGACCCTGAAAAATATTCTGCTTATGGAGGGTCCACTTGGGTAAGTTGCTGCCCCCCATCCCCCCACCTAAGCATCACCCCATAATAATGCACTGCCTCCTATCAGCTGTTTGTATCAGGATTTCCACTGTGGTGATTTCTTCAGATCAGATAGGCAACGGTTCACACAAAACACCCCCCTCTTCCAAATTGGCATAGAGGTCACAGACTCACTCCTTCCACACATGATGTATTATGACTGCGATAGTCTCATATTCCCAGACCTAACTGCACACTACGTTTGTGGTGTGCCAGTGCTGGAAAAAGGTCAGACGGAACCCGCAGTCTTTCTGAGACGCGTGAAAAACAACATTTTGGGTTGTTTGAATTGCTTAAACAAATCAGAATTAGCAAGGCTGAACCTAAACAGTGTTGCGGTCACACATGCTTTTCTTAAATAGTCATTTTACATACAACTAATGACCTGCCTTATGTACAGTTCATTGTTCTGTCAAAGTTCAGTTCTCGTTAGCCTGGTCGAGCGCTTCTTGTTATTTCTCACTGGCAACAGCCACAGAGAGCAGAACTCAAAGAGCAGTCAGTTAGTATGAAGGTTTATCTTAGTGGTGTGCCCAGTGAGTCGGGCTGATAGTTAATGGGCAGACTGAGAGCGAGATTAAATTAATGGTCGGTCAGGAGAGGATATGGCATGTCTGCTCTACTGTCTGTTTTTGAGTGACTTACTGTTTCTCAACATCCTCCACCATGCGGTCAATGCCGTCCTTTGTGGGGACATGGGTGCCGTGAATCAGGCTATTGGATGTGGGGTGGAAGTCCTCACCACTGTGGAGCACCAGCAAAGGAATTAGAAATGCATAACCGCAGATAATCACCATTTTAACATACATAAAACTGACTTCTCTATTCCATCATTGTGATTGAAGTCATCCTAATGAGAGAAGATGACGTGGCTTCAGGGAAAATGCATCGGCGCATCCTTCATGGTTCTGCATGCGTGAGCCTTCAAGGGTGAAAAACCTGCAGGCACTGAACTCAACTTCAACCTTAGCATGCATGTCTTGCACTTTAAAATCTTGAAATTATTTCGGGATGTGCAGCTATGTCAACACTAACCCCAGGGCAAAGGAGGGGGTACGTACGTTAGCATATAGAAAATGCTTTGTGCACATGTGATGGGTGAATTCTGAGATGATTACGGCAAGCAAATTAAATTACAATTCATTTTACTTGACTAGAAATTTCACAGGTACACTCTTAATAGCAGTAACATTCTCATGTATCATTTTTATGGCCCTGTTAAGAGGGAATGCACAAAAATCTAGTAGTGCCAGAGGACATTTCCTCCCATGTTGAGCTGTCTGTCTATTTGGATAAAGTATCACAAGACACAAATACAGTAGTGTCAGAGCAAAGGAGGATGGGACAGAGGCTGTAACTCACCATTCTTCCCTCTGCCTCTCGTAGCTATCCAAGTCTGGTCTAATTTGCTTGGTGAGCCTCTGGTACTGTCGGAATTGGGCCTCTGCATAACCTGCAGTCCATTGTGTGGGACGGAGAAAAACAAAACTGACTGGGTTATAATTACCGGAACAAACAACAAGCAGGCACAAGACTCAGCAACACAACCTGCGGCTGGTTAAGGGGGATGAAGAGGCAACTCTCCTCCTCCCTTCCTCTCTTGAAGCCCCTCTGGTGATAATTTTCTCCCCAGAGGTTTTAATTCAGAGGAGGTTTTGATGCAACAGATGGCAGCCATATTTAGGACACGCAGCAAGTCTTTTTTCAGTAGATTAAATTGGGAGCAGTTTGAGATGATTAATATCCCAAGGGGTCCTTACATGCAACCAGTATTGCTCTATACACTGCTGCTATGGAGGACTTAGGCAGCAACATTTCACTGGGAGATGAAGAAGTGGGAAAACGTCTCCAAACGGTCACATGCCATGGCACAGCAGAACAGAAAAGTAGACCAGAATCACGGTGTACCACTTGTTTCCTCAAGAGTAAACTGTATTAAATTACTATTTACCAAATTAACTGAGGTTCTATAGCGTGACGGGGGGGGGGGTTTACTAATGCCTAAAATAAAGCTGTTTTATCCAATCACCATTTGCTGACGTGACTATAAAATTCCAGAGTCAATATAATCAGTAAGTGACAACCACTTCAATGTGTTAAACAATGACTGCCAGCCTTGATCACATGTGGTGTGAAAATGACAGAAATCGCTAAAGAAAGGTGTAATCAGTTTAAACAATGTAAGCTAAATAAGCCTGCACTCTTCAGTCTGTACTTTGAACTTAAATGATCCACACAGCTGGTGACAGCATGTGTCAATCAAAAGATGGCAGCATTACTGTTCCTTCTATGGACACCAGATTAAAAAGTCTGTGTGCATGCTGATCTGTGAGAATAAATGGGAGCACAAAAGAATACAAGTGCAGGAGGCTGTGTTATTATGCCCCAAACATGTGTGTTGTTTAAAGATACCGGTGAGACATGAAACACGATCCAAGAAGTCCAGTTAAAGTAACAAATTCATGTACTTAAAGACCTATCAGACGCCAAAACACTGTATTTGTACATGTGACAATAAACACAAGCTGAACGGTTTCTCATACTCACAGACGGGAGTTATTACAGCGCCAACTACTTTATCTTTGAACACAACGATTATGATTTTGCGTTGCATTACAGTAAAAGTTGAGCCAGATTCAATTTTTGTTACATTGCCGTACAAGCCTGCACTGTTTTGCTCGAGTCCCCTGTGTTGGCTCCTCTGCTAAGTCGGTAGCAGACTGCTTCCATTTAAATGGATGAGAGGGCTGTGGGGGTTTTTTCACGCAGGGATCAAGTCGGTCTGGACAGCCTTGGTCAAATACATCTGTGACCTTATATTTGGAAGATAAATTAAAAAACGGTGATGACTGACAATGACTTATTTACTAATGAATTCGTTCCCACGTTGACATGTCTCACACCCTATAAACCAAGCCAACCAAAGAGCACACTGCAAACTATCTACGTTTGTCTTCACTGGAGACCCTACCACCAACCTGCAAATCCTGTGTCTGGGTTCTTCTTCTTCTTCTTCCTCTCCCACCGCTCTGCATCGTCAGCAGTGATTTCCAGCAGTTTCACTCTGTCATAGTCCTCCCCTTTGATAGCACATTCCTGGAAGCCAAATATTCATATCTTAATAAACACAAAGCAGGACTAAATGTATTCTTGACTCTTTGATTTGATATTTCATGAGTAAACAGTCCCTAGGATGAGTTTGTGACAATATTAAGAATTTACTGGTTGGGGGGGTTTTCGGGTCATTATTATTATTCTCTTAGAGGGAGCACTAATATAAAATCTAGGCTGTAAATGCTGATCCAGGTACCAGAGAGCCATGCATCGGGAAATCAGGCAGGAGCCAAACAAGTATAAGGAGGTTAAGGCACGGTCCTTTTTGGTCAGTTGTTAAGCGGTCCTCTAGACATGTATTAAATTGAAAGACAAAGTGTGAACAAAATATGATTAATGTGCTACCACAGCACCTTGCCTTAGTCTGTGCAGTTTTACTTCTTATTTTTATTCCCAAAGCACCCTTCCTCTTGAGCAAACTACACCTATCTGTAGCAATAATGTAATGGTGCGTCAGCTTCATATGTCAATGTGGGGAGAGAAATACGACATATATATGATTAGCTAGTTTTAAGTCTACAGACTTGCTAGTTGTCGACACTACATCTCTGTCTGATCTGTGCTAAGGTACCGTACATGTAGACAACCTGGTCAGCGACATACTGTCATCATGCTGAATATGCAGAGTACTATAGAGTTTATGAATACCGAACTTAAATACCTTTTTCTTTTGATCTTCAGCAAGCTCCCACTCCAGTCGAGCTTTCTTAGCCTCCCAGTTAGAGGGTAGTTTTAGTCTCTTGTCCTCCTCCACAACCTCCTGGTGATTGAGCTTGCGTGCTTCATTCTGCAGTGGAAAATAACACATGACATGTTATACAAGCAGCTGTATGCAAGTGGGTCTGTCAAAAATACACATCCAAGCACCTAATGACTATTATTATACATTATATTTCTTGGGAGTCAAATCAAATATTTCTTTTTACTGACACTAAAACATTGTTCCTTGTCCCAGCTTGCCACCACCACATAGCCAAGCCACAGCATAGGGAAAACACAAGAAAATCTCTACAGCGTAAATGTGCTTTAATCAGGAAAAGGTAAACAACTCACCCGTTTGAAATGTAACTCTCGAAATTTTCGTAGTCTCGCTTCTCTCTTCTGGGACGGAAGAGTTTCAGTCGGTTCCTCTCCAGTGGCTGTAGCAGACTCCTGAAAGTAACGACACAAAAGGAAACTGTTTAATGGCCAAGTGTAGCCGACAATATCTGGCAGAAATAGACAACGAAGGAAAGGAAAAAGATGTCCCACATGTCTGTGACGAGCTAACGTTAATAGCACTCGCTAACATCAGTTAGCTTAGCACAACAACACGAGATTGTAAACAACAAATGTGGAATAGAGGCACAACATCCGCCGGCAAAATGAAACAACACTCCCAAAGGAGGCATATTAATTGACTGCAATCTGCCACGACGCCAAATGAATTGGGTAATTTGACATTAAAATGAAGAAACTACTAACCTCACTACAGGACGCCATTTTTGTGCTAATGTTACAAAAAGGAAGAAGACAGGAAGTTTGACGTTCATACCGGATATTACGACAAATATAAAAGTAAACGGCTACATTTTATTTAGCTGACTGTTTTATTTGTGTGTATGTGTACTCCTGTTTTTTGTAATTGCCTTTTAATATTTTCATTCATGTTCTGCATATATATTTGTGGCGTTTAGATTTGATGTAAAGGTGCTGCTATTATTTTACCTAAATGTTTGTATTTTATCCTTTTGTTAACAAAAAAATATATTTTGTCAGAAAATATTTAAATAATAAATGTACATTTTGCGGGAGAGTTCCATCTCTTCCTCTAAACATGACTGAATAGATTAATTTGAAGCAGTTTTCTGAAAAATTGATTGAAATTACACAACAAAAACAACAAAATGGCCTTTTATTTTTTTGCTCAAATAGGCCTACATTTTTTTCCTCTGAACTTGAATATTTTTCGATTATGTTCATTCCAGAAATGCATCATTCACTAATTTTCATCCTTAGTGTGAGTATAAAATTATTTTAACACCATTTCAATTATGTGAACTGTATTTCTTTCATATGAAAGAAATATTTTGTTTTTACCTGATAAAGACAAAATCCCAGAATTTTTCTATTGTAACATTTGCTGTAGATGCTACACATGCAAATTATATGAGGACAGACTTACAATGTGAAATATGTGTCAGTTTTATCAAAAGTCTAACACAATCAGTATATTTACAAAATAACACGAGGCATCTACATTCATATAATAGTACCAAAGAGGTGGTTTGTCTACATGAGTCTATCACAAAAATGACTGGTACAACTAAGTATAGTTTATAGTATATAGTAGTACATAGTATACTGTATAGTATAGTTACTTACAATAAGTGGAACAGTTCTGCAAATAATGACAACTGATGATGGCCATTTAAGGATATGTTCTACTTCCCATGATGTTAGCGCTCTATAAGATGAGATGCTGCCATACACATATACTGCTAAAAAAGTCTGTTCCCATGGCCTCCCCAGTCATAAACATAGATGGACCTTTTTGAAAATTCTGTAAAGTGAAGGAGGTTTTTACATCTTTCCTCTCTCAAAGAGCTTTTCATTAGCCGCGTTTCCACCCAAAGTACCCGGAACTTTTAGTTCCAGGAACTACTTTTCAAGGAACTAAAAGGTTCCTTCAGCCTGTTGTTATCTGCATTTCCACCGCGGTCTACAGATACGCGTAGATTAAGCAAATGAGTCCCTGACGTATGAAAAAGCGAAAGCTGTTTTTACATTTTATGCGCACAACTACACAACAACGATGACGATATATAAAGCGACATACAGGCATAATTTTTTGTGCGACACTGCAACAACAGTAAGCATGGAGGAGCTCAATAAGGCGTGGACTTCATCATTGGTCCGTCTGTCATATGCTTTCTTCTGTAACTCCATTGTGTCGAAGCACAATGAACAAAAAACAAACTGGTTTGCGGCTGCAGATTTTTAAAAATAGTGACTGAAATAAAATCCTGCAAGTACTCGACCAATCAGAAAGGTTCAGCGCTGCAAGCCCCACCCCCAAAGTTCCTTTTGGAAAGTACTATCCCCCGAGCAGGGACTTTTTGGGGGGTAAACTAATGTCCCCGGAACTTAATTTAGACCCTGGTCCCTGTGGTGGAAACACACTGAGTTCCTTCAAAGGTTCCTAGTCCCTGGAGAAAGTTCCTGTGGTGGAAATGTGGCTATTGTCGAACAGATGATATTTTGTAATTTACCACAACTCCCATAGATGTTCTTTATCTTATTTTAATGAGACTTTCCAGCAGTGGACATAGAACAGAGTCTGATGTTTAGAAAGTCTTTTCTGGAGTTATTCTATCCGACAACTGGCAACCCTGCTGCAGTTTATCGTCATCAGAGTCAAATTATTAGACATAAAAATGTCAAACTGTTATATCCCCACAATAAAATCCTAAGAATTTGCTGTAATGTTGCATCAGTTGTGCGCATTTTAGATCTTTTTATCATGGCACCGTGAAAAAAGTTATTGTCAGGCATCTTGTATTTTACAGTAATGTCTTTGTGTATAATTTTAAACCAGGCCATCTTGCCTCCTTTTGAAGTTTAAATTCATCGAAAAATACTGCTAGACTAATGGAAAATGGCACGACGCACACAGACAGCAATTATGAATATGACCGGAGGTTATACAGTGCAACGCATGAAAGGTCAAGCATAAAGTCATCAGTGTGCCACACAGAGAGTCTGTTTAGATTCCCCTTAACTCAATTGTTATGGTCGCTTTTTGCTGCAGAGAAATGGAATCTCAATGTTGCGTCTTATTTTTAGCCACAAAAAAACACACAAGTATCAATCAGGGCCTTGGAACACAACCTAGGACCTCCAAATATGATTCTATGATCTGATCAGAAGACGAAAGTAAACACTTTCAAGAGCCATTTCAGCATGTTTGACTTGCCAAAATGGATGTGCTCCCTGTTTGATTGCATTATACTAATAGAGCTCTTTTGGAGGATGTAATTAAGTGGAGTTTATAGTCTTAGATTAAAGCATCCTCTAGATCACAGGCAATGTTAATGGAGTGATGCATTTTCACTGGAAACCAGATGGGAGCACATCACATCAGAACAAAACATCATTGGCTACAGTAATGGGCAGGACTCTACTACTGAGTAGAAGGCAACACGCACACCACTTGCTTTGTCTCTTTTTTCCCCATGGCTCTACTATTGCCATACAAAAGAGAAAACACCATAATAATAAACAACTCTCATATGAGTAAGAGAGAGAAACAGTAAAGTAACCGGAAAAAAAGAGAATGAACTAAATGAGCATTTCCTCAAATTTACAATGGCAGTGTGCAGAACAACAGGAACAGAGACTTGTGTATATGTGACTTTTAAATTTCCAGACATCAATGCCAAATGAGCATGAGAGTTTACAGTATGTCTTATGGGTGTGTTCTTTTTCTTCAATAGTTGTTAATCTCTTTGGTAATGGCGTCCACACACCCTTTACAGTTCTCAAGCATTCTCATAAGTTAACTCAACTCCCCTCAGGGTGCTTTCACTCACTGCCCTGGAAGCTCCAACATGTTTTGCTTGGACAGAGAGCTGGTTAGCAAGAACTTATGTAGTAACAACTGTAACTTCATGTTTAATGTTCATGTCATGTATAAACCCAAGGTACGGTATAGTAGCTTCCATTTCAGTGAATGGGGATTCAAATAATTTTACAGTGTCTGGGGGCCTGCTACACAGAACATACATTGTAGTTGACATCAGTCAAAAGAATCTGAAATAAAAATACAGGAACATCAGGATCTACAGTGTGAGTGAACATGACTCTAAGTTTAGGCACATATTCTAACAATACTCAATTCTAGGTTTGGTTAAGGCAATGGCAAAGAAGTATTTCTGTTAATTCCTGTGCCAGTGCGTGTCATGGGCCCGACAACAGCTTCATAAGTTACAGCGAAGACCTAAGCAATTCTGTCATTGCCATTTAAGGGATACTGAACTTTAGTGCAGTACGACGTGGATCTCACATGTGTTGGGGCCACCCAAAAATGCTGAACAGCCACTCCTCAATATTAACTTTTCCAGTCAGGCAAATCAGGCCCGAAATAGAGTAACATTATATCTCCAAATAAATTGAACTTTAGGGGCACATTTATAAATACAGAGCAGACCTCATGGTGCTTCATAACCGTCTCCCATTAATCAAACCGGACGGAAGATATTAGTTCAGTTTGCTACATGCTGTGAATGAGATACTATGTTGTTTGTACACACTGACATACATTTAACTGGCACTGTTATCTTGCTCTCAATAAGAGCTCCTCTAGATAGCACATGGGGGGCAGGGCCTCTTGCTGTGCAAGCAGCTGCTTCACATCTGGAACTTAATATAAACATCATGGCCAATAAAATCATTCCATTTCCTTAATTACTATTCCTGTCATTTCCGCACTAAATGAAAAGTTATTAATACAGGGCCAACACAAACATGCTTCTCCAATACGAGGAGCTACTCCTGAAGCGTCGCCACCCTGACTACAGGCCGCTGTCACTGGACTGGAACCACAAGCTCCTGCCTCGCTCTGCCAGTGTGTGTTTGTGTCAATGTGTATACGTGAGTGTGTGTGTATGTATAGGGAACAGAGGCCAAGGCGCTGCAGACATGAATGGAACACAAGATGGCGTCTTGGTTTCCATCTCATCTAAATGTTCCCCACTGGTGCCAGTATAATCATGACAGGCACAACCCGTCCTGTTTCATCTCCCTCCTCCCCTCTGCACTCCTGCTCTTGTTCTTTTGCTGCTTCTACTGTGTGTTCAACATATGGCCTGCCACTTTTTCTCCACCCCATTTATACGATTCTTCCTCTACGTGCATTCTCTCACTTTTTTTTCTCTGACATCCCTCCCAATCCTGTCTTGTCCATGTTGGATAGCAGGCTTGTTAACTTAACATATAGGGCAGAGAGCATCTGTCTGTAATGTTGCCAAAAGAACTACAAATACTTGCTGCAGCTATACATGTTCTAAGGGAGAAATTGCAATCTCTCACACAGTCATATGTCATCTAGTAAATTCACACATCATTATCAGCCGTCCCTAGTAGTCTGCTGTTAGAAATATCTAAAGGGCATGGATGAATGGCGTGAATATAGAGCTATTTGGACGGGAGGTCTTGCAAAACGCCTAACACCAAAAGCATCTTTGTGTCAGCATAAATGCCAGTGTTTGTGTCTCCTTATTCAGCTTGACTCACCAATTACCATTGTCCCTGTAGGTAAAATAATACTAACATCATGTAGATCATAATGTATATGATTTGACACATTTGACACGGTACTTGCAGCCTGGGGACCCCACACAGGGTCAGGTACCAGCACCACCAAAGTACCCCAAAGCAGAGAGTGCAGAGCAAACCTAGTTACAACCAAAAGTTTAACTTTAAATATTACTCACTGACAACAGTCGCACTTAAATATCAATTCATGTCATTTCAGAGCAAACATAATTTCTATGTTATTTCAACTTAGATTTATGACAGCTAGCAGTTCTGATTCCAGCTGAAGCTATCCGTAGGCCAAGAGAGGAAGAGGATTTGGTGAGCAACACATATACTTACACAAAAGGCGCATGCATGCACTCAAATACCACCAGTTTTGTAGTCAATGCTTTTGCTCCACCACACACAATTAAAGTCCCAATTAAAGGCCATTATGGGTTTTCCACAAGCAGCAACCACAGGGAGAGCAGCTCCACGGCCCGTACATTGCGGGCACACAGATGTCTCCTGAGTTGTCATCCAAAGGAACTCAGACTGATCCACAAACTTTATGATCATAATTACTGATCAAAATTAAAGTGCAACAACAATATAAACTCAGAGGATGCAATAAAAAAAAAGTTTGAACGATTCCGGTAAAAGGGGCCAAGTGGGACTATCAGAGGTAAGTGTTTGTGAGATGATCATCCTGAGGAGGAAAGTATACTGAAATGATGACGAGCAGTGACTGAAGCCACTTTCTCCTACAGCCTATTAAACTCCCATTTACCACAAGAGGGAGGCATTTCCCTGATATTTTACCAGAAATGACAGTCCTATTAAATCTGTGTGGGAATATTAAATAAAAGTTTCTTGTTTATTCTTAATTATGCAATTGTGTTTCTGTTTCCTATAGCCACAACCACCAATAGATTTGAGTTCTCACCAGTCCTCACAAGCACAGGGCTCCATATCTGCTCTGAAGCATCCTTTCATCACCACCATACCCACACACAAGTTCAACACGAGTGTCTTCCCTTGAGCAGGGCCCAAAAATGTCATGGGTTTCCGCTTCTGAGTTCCCATCCTCTTACCCAGTGACCCTAATGAGAGAGTAAAGTTCTCACTTGGCCAAACAATACGCTGTTGTAGAGGGCTGCGATAAGAGGTGGCCAGTCAACAGCCTCTGGACATGCAGCTGCGTAGGCGAACAGTCTTCCCTATCTGTCCCCGGCCTGACACGCAAAATCAGTTGCCAGATCAAGTAACCTCACACAGACACACACATGTGTCAAAATGCATGTTGGTGCACACAGTCACACACACACACAAAAAAGTGAATCCCATTCCCACCCAATTTTGTGCTCTGAGAACTAACAATCTGTTTAGTGCAAAAACTGCAGTGGCTCCTTTCATCTCCAGTTCAAGGCGCCGATGATCTAATTCTCAATCTGATGATGAACAAACCAGTGCCAACTATCTAAAACAAGTGTCAACAACAACACCACTGTGAACTGCTGAGTGATGAATGAGCTCTTTCTTCGTGGTCAGTATGGTTTATTCTCTGAACTATTTTGGGATTAAAGAGACCTTTTATATTCATGAACAAATTTATTTTGTGAGGCGGAAATTTTAATTTAGTCATTTTCAAGGTGGAGAGTATTTTCCCCTGGGAATAATGTAGAAGTAGAATTTTGTGAGAAAATGTAATACTTTGGTACAGATAAGTCACAGAATTTGTATTTTACTTTAATTCTTTGAAGAAATTTTGAACAAAAATCATTAATTCCAATAGAATCGGCGCTAACAATGGTATATTTGGCTTTGGTGTACATTACACACTACAAAATCATACAAAGGATAATACTGTACACCACTTAAACTTCAAAAAATGGAACTCATTGATGGTTATTAATGGAAATATAAAAAATGGTATATTCAAACAAGAATTTCGACTTGCAATGACAGGCATTATTATCACATCAAGGAATGTTCTTCCCTGTTGGAAGAGTCAGACAAAGACAGGTTCAGATTTTGCTGAATGGTAAAATTAATGATGGACATTTCCTCTTTTCTCTGATTGCAAGGACTGATAATTATAAGGGGAATTTCTATGAAATTCAGTCAAATTCTTTAATTCATATAATGAAGAAAAACGTAATAGGAAGTATATAGTTCTACTGTGAAAATGTGCTGCCACTTTTCTTGTATTCTATTTGTACCTTTTTAAAAAATATATTATTTTGGTATTTTTGCTTTTATTTGACAGGCGACTGTGTAGAGAAAGAATGGGATATGACATACAACAATGGTCCCCAGATTGAACTGTGGACATTTCGGTGCCTTTACCATTAGGGCACCCTGTTTGTACTTTATGTTTATTAGTTTGTCTTATTTTATGTCTATTAGCTGCTTGCATGTGGCCAGATTTGTTCTGTTTATTCTCTTATCTGTTCTTCAAAGATTTACTGTAAGATGTCGTCTTGTGTTGCACTATGATCTTCATGTTTTGGTTGAAAAACTTTACAATGCCAACTTTACGAAAAAGAGAAAAAGAAAACTTTGGTGAACTTTTGACATGTAAATTCAATGACTGTCTTAAAAGTGCTGACCTTTTAGGGAACGATCTCTGTTTCCTAAATGAAATCCAAAATGGAGGAAGCTATCATATTAGCTGTGTTGAAGAACCTGCAAGCTTCCAACACCCCCTAATTCATGCCCAATTAATTTCGCTGTGCCACTTTCCGGTGTGATCGATCACTAATGCAGGCTGAAATTAAAAGGCAGACAGATGGTCATCAGGACAGGTACAGTCAGGCAGAACAGAACAAAGGAAACAAAGATGACGTGATATAGCCATTGTGGTAAATACTGGTTGTGAACTTACTTTTATAAACAGTGGGACTGATTGTTGATGAAGAGGCGTAGGAAGGTGAGTGTGCTCAGGCTGGAAACTCAATAGTGACAGCTGGTGGGCAGGTGAGGAATGGCAGGTCTGAGGCGACGGGAGAGGTTAGTACGCACACCAAAGTGATGAATCAGAACTAGAAGCAGAAGAGGAAACAGAAGAGGAAAGAGAGGAGGACAGGGCCATGGAATGCAACCAAACCATGACAACCAAATACAATTAATGACAAAAGCAATTGCTGGTGTTAGAATAGGCTGAAAAAAGTGTAAAAATTTCCAGTGTGGTATTGGCACTATGTGGTCCATCAAGTTATAACGGGTCTGTGGGTGACTCGCAGTCATTAAAACCAGACGTTGCACACGTGGGAGCGCTGAACAGGGCAGGGAAAACAATGACGGATATTCCAGAGTCAATGAACTGTCTCAGCCAGATGATCTGCAGTGATGTAGGGTTATGTGTGTGAATGAATGAGGTGTTTTCCCTAATGTGAGCTATAATCTGACCCTCTTGGGAGGAGCAGGCGGAGTGCTATGGAAAATATTCAGCGCAAATTCAGACTGGAGGTCCACTTTTACATCTTGTATGTGCAGGGGAAAAGAGAACTGCTGTCGACCGAGAACAAACAAAAACACAGGAATGTAGAGAAAGAGAAAAAGCAATAGAGGGATGAAAAGAAAAGGAGAGCATTAGGCAGAACAAGCTTGAGCCATGTGTAAACAGAGTATATAGAAACCAGATATGGCCAATCCTAAAGGTAATATACAGAGAGAATGCGTTTAGCAGAGTCCATTAAAGCCAAAAGTCTCAGAGGGAACGCTTCTAGCCAGACATGGGACTGTGATGGAGGTAGCCAAGACACTCTAACTCCAGGTTAGCCTCTCACTCTGAGTAATGGACCAGGGTGTTTTCAGACTCCCATGGCCCCTCGCGAGCCCTGCAGAGCCCCTATGATGAAGTTATGAGAGGCAGCAGGAGCGCTACAGCAGAGAGA
This sequence comes from Maccullochella peelii, assembly GCA_002120245.1. NCBI lineage: Eukaryota > Metazoa > Chordata > Actinopteri > Centrarchiformes > Percichthyidae > Maccullochella > Maccullochella peelii. Next base: position 222,688 of record LKNJ01000096.1, on the reverse strand, counting down.
GAGAGCATGAGCCATGCTCGTCTCTTGTTGCTGTTGAATGTAATTTCAGATCGTATTGCAGCGGAAGCACAACTGACAGAGGAGGAATCTATCGAATTCAGCTCAGACATCACAATAATATTGAGTCTTGTTTATAAACACACATTCAGGATGCTTCGGGAGTATCATTCGTTTGAAAGCCCCAGTGCTGATAGAGCTTCAGTGTCCTGAGAGCAAACCCTACAAGAGGTGTTTGAAATGGTGCCATTTGATAAGACTGCTGCCAAATTGTATTGGGCTAACTATAAGTCAGGTATTTGGATAGACATTTCTTCTGTAGCATCTCAATACGATTTTAATAGTCAGTCAATTAACTGATCTTGAATCTTTCATATATACTTTAGGAATGGAATTTTATTTGTTACTAACGTATGATACATGATTTGTGTTCTACCACATGTGATAACTTTGTATTGATACATGAATAAGGCTAAGAGTCGGCATGCTAACATGCTCACAATGACGATGCTAACATGCTAATATTTAGCAGGTATATTGTATACTATGTTCAGCATTTTATTTAGCATGTTAGCATACTAACATTTGCACAAAACACAACTCAGCTGAGGCTAATGGGAACATCATTGGGTTATGACTAAATACTAAAGTATTGGATACATTTTGACCTGAAAATAGCACTAGATGAAATTAAGATATTACAGTTTATCCTGAGGGGAACATGAAATGTGGGGACCAAATCTCATGGTAATCCATCCTATAGTTGTTAAGACATAACACTCAAAACCACAGCTGTCAACCTCATGATGGCATTACAGGAAAAGTCAAGGGATCACCAAAGTTATTAGGATTCTTCCAAATGAATGTCTGTTCAGAATTTTATGGCAATCCATCTAACAGTTGTTGAGATATTTCAGTCTGGAGCGACTGACTGACATTGCTAGCGTGGCTAAAAACAAGATCAATTAACCTTCACCTGACAAACAAGGCAAATCCTCCCTTTCTTTTCTTGTCATTCATTGCACCCCATGTCTTTTCCTCAGCGGTTAACCAATTCTTGGCTCGTTCCTCCAGTGCGACGCCATCGCTATTATAATGCCATCATCCCTGCCTGCCAAGCCATAGAGAATGATGTCACTTCCACCCTTGGTCATGGTGGTTTGGGTTTGGCCACTGGTGCATGTGACAATTTGTGCCCTACTAGGAAGCCCTGAAGCTTCCAACTTGGCAACCAGCCATGACATCCACACCCTCACCCAGTTTCACAGTGAGACAATCACTGATGCAGCTGAATGTTTTAATTCACTAGAGAGCTTTTGGCTATGCCCCCATTACTTGTGTTCACTTTAATACTTCCAAGTTAAATAGCCACCCCCCCCTTCTTTTCCCGTCATGCTGTACAGCGCCTCCACTCCTGTCATTTACCCCATGGCTTTGTAGTTGTGTTGCGAGGCGAAAAGGGGCAGGGCGAGGAGCAGGCCCAGCGGTGGCTGATGTACGGCTTCTGGAGAGGAAACACAGCACAGGCGATGAGAGAATGTGGAAATGTACGCATGGCACGATGCCCGCTGGGCCCGGCCCACTCTGCACTGTGTTTAGAAACAGCCTTTCTTCTTGTGCCAGGTGGGCGGGGGATGAAAGAGGGCACTGGGGGGCGGGTGGGTGTACACAGGCCTGGGATCAAACAGCAGAAATGGCAGTGGAGGGTGGTGGTGGTGGTGGTAGGGGTTGGTGGCTGTGATGAGTGTGAGGAGTGGTCAGTTGACTGGACGGTTTTAATTCATATGTGATTAATCACTACAAATTGTCCATGCATCTTTTTTTTCCTCCCTCAGTTAGCGTTCATGAGGCTTCCCATCTCTGGTTTTGGAACATTACTGGGGCCATTAATGACCCATTCATTACCCATTCATTAAAATGTTAGATGCTGTTTTTCATTTCCTTTTCTGATACCACGCAGAATGACACATTCAGCTGAAAATAGATCCTGCACTGTTTATCCTATAGACGAAAGGCTCAATAATAGATGCTGTTAATGTGATGTTTTAAATTGCTACTCCAGCAAAGCACATTCTATGAAATATACCACTTTTTCACCATGACCAATGTCTGTAATTTGCTAGTCAACAGCGTCACTATCCAAACTCTGATGCTTCATACTGTAATTGAGGTTGGGAATTTCACATACATACTTGCAATGTGACTAAGAGCAGGGGCAGATGCCTTTGTTGTCCCCATGGTGTCTCATTATCCCAGCCCTTCCAGCTCAGGCGTGTGGGTTCTCTGCGGGGAACCCCAGCCCAGAAGTGGTGGTGAGGATGGGACAAACCAACCACCACTCACAGGCTCCGGCCGGATGGGGAGGGAAAAAGACGAAACTCGTCATTTGGAGGTTTGGGTCTGATTGCTTCCCCTCGTGGGGGACTTAACTGTCCCCGCTGGGAATGCGGTCCCCTTTACACCCACGCCTAACGATACAGAGCGGGAGAACGAGGTGTAAAAATACAAAAATAAGTAAAATACAGCCATGAAGAGTGAAGCTGACAGCGCAAAACAAGGTCACTAAGTCAAGTCCCCAAGAAACAGCATGAATAAAATACGTATGTATTCAGTCTATAAAAAGAGACATACATTATTTTGCGGGAACGGGTTATAAGAGCGACTGGGTACTCATTATGGTGGGGAGGGATTTAGAGGAAATTGATTTTTAAATTATAGTTGAGGTCAAAGGTGAAGTTGTAGCAAAATTTTTAGCCTGAACCTTTTGTGCAATTCAAACATTAAAGCAGCCATAATCTATATTTTTATATTAACAATGGATTACATGACTATATCTATGTAAAGGAGGTCACTCATAGTGATGAATTATCACCAAACTCTGCAGTTTCTCTCAACTATTCTGAATTTCAATTCAATTCAGTTTTATTTATATAGAGCCATATCATTACAAAGTTATCTCAGGGCACTTTTTCATATAGAGCAGGTCTAGACCGACTCTTTATAGTGTCTTTTAGCTCACTGTTTTGGTTTTCAGGGACGCAAGTTTTCTGTTTTGGTTCACCCTCACCGCTGTTATGTTTTCGGCTGCAGCAGGCATCTGTTCCAGAGAAAAAGAGCTCACAACTGACTGTACCCTATCTGCCTAGTACCAAACAGCAGAAAGATAAAGTTAGCGAGTAGTTAGTGAAGCCTTTAGCTAAAAGCCAGATATATTTGGGTTGGTGCAGACCAAAAACAGAGCCAAAAGGAGAGTGAACACTGGACTTGCTTCCAAATGAACCCCAATGTTGTTCCATATATTCTAGATGTGGAAAAAGGCAACAGTTTGCTAACAACACATCAACTTAAAAGGTATGAATACGGCAGTGTTGTGTGCAGATTTAGTTTCTGCTGCCCCACGTGGCCAAAAATGAGTCATTGTAGGTTTAAAATGTGCATATTCCAAAAAACACTGATGTTAAAGTGGCGTTTTGGTGGAAGTTACATGCATGACAGAAATGTCAGTGTCTGTCAGTGATCGAAACCAGACATTGTTTAGGGAATTCCTGACTGTACCTCTGAAATTCAACCACGTTTGAAAGCCGACCATATTTCATAGAGAAGTCCATGGGTTGGAATACATAATCAATGTCATTTTTGTCTTACTCTGCTATGTGCTCTTATACTCTCCTCGCCTGCTTGCCCACCCCCACGTTTACAGAATACATTCGCTTTATTGGCTCAGTTGTTCCTGTTCTGAAGCGGTGGTGCCTTGCCAGTCATCGTGGTTACTATAAAAACTAATCATTTCAATTTCCTTGTATCTTATTTCATTCATTTACTTTAATCACAGTCTATGGGAGGCGCCAATGTTTCCCATGAGTGGCGTCTGCTAAAGAGAGCAGAAATTTAGAGCGGCCCGTTTTCAGCTGGCACTCAGGCAGAGACATCCATACTACTGTATTTAATGACTGCGCTGGAGTTCAAGCGATTAGAGCTCATCTTAGAAGAGCTGCATGCCCTTTTGATCTTTGAATCCTGCAAATGAAGTCAAGGGGGGAGACAGAGACGAATCACCTGCGGTTTTGGAAATCATTGAGAACGGACTGGCTTTCCAAACTGATAGGGGGTGAAAAAGGTTTGATCTTTGTTAGATCTAGAGCTTCAGATTCCCTATCGCTATCTTTCTTTCTAGTGTGTGTGGGGTAAAAAAGAAACAGAGAGTGGCTTGGGTTTCCCAGAAGACTAATAGAAGTGAATTCTTTCAAACTGAAGAGAAAAAAAATGCAACACTAAAACAATGTAAACATGAGGCCAGCAGCATGTGGACGATTGTGATCGCTGAACTGCCTGGCACTGTGGCAGGCTTGGGCCAGCGAAGAATTATGGCCTTCGTCTGCTCCATTAATTAACAGCCATTCAGACAGGAAACCAGAGCCAGCACTCCAGTCTGCTTTCATGTCTCATCCCATTTGCCTGCAGAAACCTCATTTTTCATTATTTACTGTATCACTTCCAGACTGATGATCATCAATATTGTGTAAATGAAGGGGGGCGAAGACTTTTTGGAAAAGGTTTGAAGTGCATAATAGTTTGCTGTTGAAATATTGGCCTGCGGTACGTGTTGTTAGTGAAACCCTCAGTAGGCTGTCACAGCATGACATTAAAAAGGCGGCCTTGTATAGCCACACGTCCAGGCGTAACAATAATGAACCTCAGGGACTTTGAGAGCAGGAGGAAAGTGGACGCAAGTGTTTTATGATCTGGCAGCGCCGCGGACAAAGCAAATAATCGGCAGACACAGAGGAGCAGGTAGTTTCACTTAACCTCTGCTCAGGGGCTGAGCGCCAACTTAACTGGAAGCACATGGCTGCAGAGCACATTAGATAGAGGGAGAGAGACAGGGATAGACTGATTATTCCTATTAACTGACCCACCAATTAAAGATCCTTCAGAGTGCTGAGGTATAAGGCAGCGACTATGTAGTTAAAATAGTCTCAATAATATTTACAAATGTGTATTACATGATCTACAAATGAAAAACAAGATTTGTAAATGTGTACAACGATTTGTGCATAATTCTGGGTACTCACAGCCCACACACAAATGCCAAGCACACATCACAACCTGAATAAATATGTATATTTTACGTACAGATTTTTAACTTCAACTTCACAGATCTGATCATTTTCACTTTCAAAAACCTTCCTGTCCATACAAATGTCTAAAAATATTTTGTGACATTCTTTTGTATTTATTTACAGATTGTTATATGTGTGTGCGCAGATCAGGTTACTTTAGCTTGTGGGGTTTTGAGACTATTTTAACGGTCTCCAGCTCCACACAGATTCGAGAACGCATGCTGCGTTTAACAGCTGGTGGAAAACTGGGACAATAAGCGACCGACCTAATGACACTGTTATCCCACAGTAGCTGGCCCTTTGCTGGTATATACAAGCCTACTGTAGACAGTTACTCAAGTTACCCTGGCCACACAGCAAGTGGTAACACACAAAAGACTTGAGGAAGTCACAACTCTGGTTGGTGCCTTGGTGTACCTGCATGGTCAAATGAAGGAGAGAGCATACATCTCGCGGACTGTGGTCTGCTGTTTACTGGATGTCTGTGGCCTGTGGCTTTGTCTCCCTCCCATTAGTGTGTTTGGTGTTGTTCGCATGCCGACTGGCCCTACGGTAAATGCTCCTTATCGGTCGGCCACTCCTGAGGGCACTGCAGCCGCAGAAAACCCCTGAGAGGGTGTAGGATGGATGAGGTGTGTACATCAGGGCAAGTGTATGTTCACACATGCCATTCAGTGTACATAGATACATATGTGTGCATGTGTGATGACATTATATGATGATATTGTGTTTTGACCGTTTGGACGCTGAAGGGTCAGGCCCGGCGGCCGTGGCCATCCATCTCACAGGCCTGGAGCTGCCTGCCGCATTGCCCAGGTTAACTTCTCCTCTGGCCAAAGCGCCACTATCAGGTTCCCCCATGTGGTTCCACTTAGACCGCCAGGGGCTCCAGCTACAGTCTGCAGACAGCCTCTCAGGCCACAGGGTGGGAGCGGCACAGGCAGGGGAAGGCCCCACTGACTGGATACGCAGCAGGCTCAATAACCCACATCGTGGCACACACCTCATCTCTAGCAACTGGTGCCTCATGGCCTCTTTGGTGCCTGACTGCCCCGAGTGAATGTGTTATTGCCCACTGATCATTACTCTCCTTTGCTTACTTGGGATGATAAGAAAGACGATCTGGTTATTATTCATTTTAAGAGGAACATATCAATTAAATGATCAAAAAACTACAGATGATTTGGATGAAAAGCCTCTTTAACTTTAGTTAGACACAGCAGCAAAATAAAAACTTAAAGGAGAAATTTTGTTATGGTTTTGGTGGTGGAATTACATCTTTCTTATGACACACCCTACTGTATATGTTCCCAGCTCTTTCTGCCTCAGCACTCAGAGTAAAAGCCCGTCCTTCTGTCCCAGCGTCCCTCCATCCCTCATTGTCCCCCCTCCACCACTTACAGTCTATCACTGTATATTTTTATTGATGAGGCCTGACAGCACCCCAATTCCAATATAGCTTAGGACATTCGATACACACACCCCACCCTTAAAAAAAGAAAACAAAAATATTCCTCGGTCTCCCTCTCTCAGTCCTGAGACTCCACTCCATAACAGCAGGCCCTAATTTCTCTTTCCAGTCATGGAATATGATAATTTTCTTATTTGCAAGAAATATCAATTGCTCAAGGCGGACACATAATCATTGGGGAGGAAAGGAGAAGCTACCTGTGTAATGTGTTTAACAGGCTAACCCATTTAGCCGCAGGCGCTGTTTGAAAATGAGAAAGTGCTGATGGTCAAAATCAATTTTCCCTGTGTCCAAATTACTCCCTGCCCGGCTTAGAATTTCACCTAAATGGCCAAACCTTAAAACACTGATACTAATTCTATCATATTAGAGCCTGGTCATATAGTTGAAGTTATTGCTAATGCTATTTTGCTGTATTTATTGATGTAGCGAGATGACTTGAAGGCCAGGGAGCAGAGAGTTCTGTTACTGCCTTTGTGTTTGTGTGCGTGTAGATGAATATCAGTACAACTCAGTGCATGCACTGTACATGCAGCCATCGGGCTTTAACAATGTTTTAGGATGTTTGCCACTTACGGGTTCGCAAATCTCATATATCATGACAGAACAAACTATATCAAGATTGTATTTTCCTTATTATACAATGCTGAAAGCTTCTTGGAGAGCAATGCAGATAATCATCTTTATTTTCTGAGTTCTTTGTTTCTTAGTAACTGCTTAGAAAGGAGTTTATTTGTAAATGGTAATGTCTTTAGAAATTTCCTGCCATTATGTTCTAATTACACTGAACATGAGCAACTAGAGTAGTAGAGCAGGTACATTTGGTTAATATTGCTTCTTACTTCTACGAAACAGCCATAAAAACAAATAGTAGTTACACAGAAAATGGAAGAGGTAGCTTTAGTGGAGTTCATGAGAAGCTATAATTTCTAAAATAATTCATTGGGAAATTATTTTGGAAAGTAGATAAGAAATTCTCAGAAAATGTGCAGCATTAGGTCACTTGCAGGTCTAAGTTTACGAGCTTACAGTACAGACCTTTTTGGCATGGATGTGAGGTCAGAGTGCCTACAGGTCAGTCTGCATGAGGGCTTTGATCAGTGGCCAACAAGTCAGCTTGTCAAACAGGAAGTTTGTTTTCCTGTGTGGTTATAACTAAAGTTTAACCACTAACTGAGAATACAGTTTTCAGTTTCATTGTAAATTAATATTTAATTTGAACTCTTATAGGAATAGTTTGATATTTCGGGAAATATGCTTATTCGCATTCTTGCTGTAAGTTAGATGAGAAGATTGATACCACTATTGATCTTTTCATCTATCCCTCGGTGAAGTGAATAAGCATATTTGCCAAATTTCAACAGTGAGGGTGACCAAGCTTGTGGCTCCCAGGTTCTGGCACAGCCTTTTTATATACAGCAGTCTGGTCTGTCTTTAAAACAGCCTCTAAAAATTTATGTTTTTGTGTCTGAAAACTTTTGCTTTGTTTTTACTAATGAGTGAGGCTCGCTCTAGAAAGGTGCCTTTAAATAAACTTAACTCACTTACATGGGTCATCCAATGGATCTCTGCCTCAATTTTTCAAATTATGAATGCAGTATCCTGACAGGTTCTTTCCAGGAAAATATTTTTAGACATTAACAGCTTCTTATGAGCTCAATCAAACTGACCTATTATATTTTTATGTAACTACTATATAATTACTGGACTTTTTCTTAGAAAGTTAAATTAACTGGGAGGCATTTATCGACTGTGCCATTTTCAGTATTATAAATACATAATAATGGTTCCAGGAAAGGTCTTAGTAAATTAATTATTACATTTAAACTCCTTTGTCAAAATTATTAGGAAATAGAACCTGGAAACTGAAAGGTTACATAATTATATCATGCACAGTGTGAGGTTGTGTGTGTGTGAGAGAGTATTCGTGTTCTCAATGTCAACTCATACATCTTAATATGCATACGCAACAGTGACTTGCAATTTGCTTATGATAAGACTTCACTTGGACTTGCTTGAAAGGAGTTGGTACTTATCTTGAGACTTGCTGGGACAGACCTGACTGACTTGTCCCCCCCCCCCCAAAAAGACTGGTCGGGACTATAGATCTGTGGATTCGGGGTTAGGTTGGCTTGTGGCCGTGGCCCGTCCACCTGGGCTAGCCACATCATAAACAACAGCTGTGTGTCAGGTCTGCTTCTGTATCAACATCACCACACTGGCCACTGGCTGGAGCCACACATAGATATTATATCCATGAGACTTCCTGCTGGAGGACAGCCCTCTACACACCAAGGCCACTGTCCAGGAAGTCAGGCACCCTGCTCTGAAACCAAGACATTAAAGGGACTTAGAAATGTGTCTCAATATGTTTGACTTATTCAAGATTTTAAGATGGTTTCAATTTGCTGCTCCATAATAATTAATGGTCCTCAACGAGCCCATGTCCCCTCACACTTTCTCTCTCTGGGCAAATTCCCAGGGCTTGAGATAACATATCTGCAGCAGCTCTGATTTATCTGCTCTGCCCTGTCCACTGCTCAGAACGCAGATCAGCCTAATAAACTCTGTCAGCTCTTTAGGCGTGAAGAAGGTATATTGTAACCATTTGGGCAGAAACGGGCTGGCTTTCCCGATATTGACTCAAACACACTGAGGGGAGAAGGAGGGGAGGCGCGGAATAAAGTGACACTAATGGAACATTGATGACAAAACAAGGTGCGCACAGGGACCACTTTCAAGCGTTTTTAATTCTTAATGCCGCCGCCTCGGGTTTCAACATGTCTTGGGCCGAGGCAGCTGCTTGCACCCGGACGGATCTGGCGCGAGGATTAGGATTTCTTCGCGAGGAAATGGTCACGTGATTTACTGTTGCTGGAGAGGCGCTACAGGTGCCAGCGCACGAGGAGGGGGGGATAAGATGACCGAAAACTCGTCTCTTTGCAACCACACTACGCTCCTCACCCCGCTCCGGAATCAGTTCTGTCGTGACTGGGCTGAGAGACCGGAGCGTCACCCTATACTTTGAAAACACACTTTGATGGCAATTAAATATTAATATGGGGAATCATAGCCTGAGAGCTGTATCCACATTACATGGAGCATGCAAATCGCTCCAATCAGTGAGCCAACTGAAATAGCATCTGGAGAGCTGTATAAATAAGACTACTATATCTTTAATATCATTAATATGGACTAAACCAACTGCGGAGGGAAAACATAATATAAAACTGGGAAACAATTACTGTAATTATCATTATTTTGTTTTCATTTGCATGCAGACATGTGGTGTATGGTTACTTTGACCCTGTGTGTGTGTGTGTCAGTGGATAACATTAACAATTAAACATAAAACGCTGATAACGGCATGACAAAAGGCACTTTTTTTTTCTTCATTTGACCTAAATGTCAACTTAAAAGCCTCTCAAATTTGTAGGCTACAAAGAGGAAGGGTGTGGAAATCAGAAAAATTTGCTTTTTCTCTCTCCTCATCTCTGCTCCACACACACGTGCACACACACATTCAAACACAGTCATCTGCCTTTTCTCTTGGTTTCTCTCTCCCCTCCATAATCAGGCCTGGTTTCCTCCCAATAGGAAAACATCCCTCTTTCCTCCTTGCCTGCGTCTGTCAGCGATTCTGTGTGGGCCTGGACTCAACTCAGCCCGTGGCCAAAAATATCCCCCCATGGCTCCTCTGAATGGGACAGGCCACATAGACCACAGGCACACAGCCCTAAAAATACAGAGAAGCTCAGCCACAGCTCCCCTCGTTCATTCATTAGCACTGAACAGACTTGGGAGCTAACAGAGGGAAAGAGACACAGGAGACGGCTGGGGTCTGCTGGTGATGCAATGTTGAAACATCTCTTGACAGTAGGTGCGGAAAAATGCAATGACTGTGTACTATGAGACAACTTCAGATCTCATTCACGCCCAAGAAAAAGCTCAGACTCTTTTGCCAAAAGAGCACAACTTCAGATAAGTGCCTTCAGATTTCAGCCTGGAGACAAAAACTGCTTCTGGCTGCGACTGAATATCCAGCGTTGGTGGTGGCGTGGGAGAAATTCATTAAAAGTCATAAAGCCGTCTCGCCAGAATGATTGATGGCCTTCTGGCTGGCTCTCCCAGATAACCATCGTCTCGTCACATAGTGCCACCCATTATCTCCCCGATATCATTATAGAGAGAATGAGACAAAAGGTGAGAAGAGGCGTGTTTAATTGCAGCAGTATTGTTGTTGCAGTAAGGCAAGTTATTTGTCTGCATTCCTCCCCTGCTCTTCACTCGGTACACTTCCCTACTGTGTGTGATGCCAACATTGAGCGTTGGGCGGCTGCTTGATGTGTGGGCACCGTTTCATACACATTCCGTTCCTCTAACTCGCCAACAGACGGGACAGGCCCGGGCCAAATCACATGATGTGTGTGTGTGTGTGTGTGTGTGTGTGTGTGTGTGTGGGTGTGTACAGTATGAGTAGAAGAGTCTATTTGGGTGTCTACATTTGCAAAATATGAATATGTTTTCATGGAGACTGAGTTTATATAGATGTGTTCTGTGTTTGAGTGTTTGTCTGTGTGTGTAGCAGAGAAAGCATGCAGCATATGTGTGTTTTTTAAGTATGTGTAAGAGTGTGTGTGCGCATGTGTAAACAGCTGGCAAGCCTGCCTGTGGTGCTGTGTAAACAGAAGTGAAGGTATTCTGGCTGAGGTTACGAGGTGGGTGGGGGGGTATGCTGGGGCTGAATGAGGCATTTAGTGCTGACAGTTAAAAATACCCTGAGCAGGACTAGTGGTGCTGCTGCTGCAGCTAACGCCGATCCACTGGAGCCGACCTATGCCGCTCGCCCCCCACACACACTCTTTACATCAACCGCCCATTTCAGGCCTGATCTGGGTTGCGGCCTAGCATGCTGAACCTTATGTAAGATAATGGTTAACCAGAGGTATGAGTCCTCCCACACGTGAAGACATGTGAGTTATTTAATGGCATGAAACAAGTCGTTTGATATTCAAAAGTAAACAAGGCCTTATCGTGATGCTGTGTCTATCAACACTCAACAATATTAGAGGCAGTTGATAGATTTATGGGTGCTTAGGCAAAAGGCTGATAAAACCTGAGCTCCATAAAACAGGTCACGTCACATCCTAATGTCTATGGAGGCCCGAAATGGACAAAATTTATTATAAATTTTATCAGACAAAAATGATTAAATAATCAATAAACTATTCTGTTGGATAAATAATCAAAATGGAGATTAAAAAGAAATACAAAGATTAGGACTTTCACTTTAACCTCCACTCAGCTGGTAAAAAGAGCAAAAAGCTTTTTATTTTTTCCTTGCAAAAAACCACCAATCTGTTGATAAAATAAATTAAAACTTAATTTATTTTACTCTTCTTTTTGTATTTCACTGACCCATTTTACTTAGTTTTTCTATTTTTTGGGTAATTAAATCATTTATGTATTTCCTGTTTTTCCCCACCAAATTTGAAATCATCCTAATGTTTATAGGTTAATGAGATGGGCGTGTCCACGTATGGCCAAGGCAGGAACTGGACCAGGGTCTGTGTGTGGGCTTTATATTTCTTTTTAATGATGTTTATTGATGTTTATTGATGTCTTCAGTTATATTCTTGAAAATATTTGACTATATTTTGTCTGGGGGAAGTCATAGTGACCTGGAGTTAGAGGAATATACTGTAAATTCCCATTGGCTCAGGCTCTGGCTGCTTATACATTGGAACTGAAACAACAACTTAATTTCACTGATTCAATCTGGCCATTAAATCATTTTAGTCAGAGGCAAATGGAGAGCTGTTTGCTGTTTATCAGGCTTAAAGGCTTCCTCTCGCTCATTTAATGATAGCATTACAGTAATATAGGTGTTTACGATAGGTGTGGGGCTTATTTAGAGTTAATAAAACATTCTCTTTCCTATGTAATGAAGGATGCTGTTTGACATAAGTGCTTTTTGTTTGTTCTGTTTGGTCTCAAGTGTGAGGAGAGGACCATTAACTTGAGACAAACATTTTTACCAGTGGTTTGTGAAAGCCTTCTCTGAAATGTACGGGAGGAAAGGCACTGATGCACGGTTTCTCGCCCGTCTGTGCTCAACTCCAAGCAGCAAGACAGTGGGTGTAATGTTTTTAAAAGCAGAGGTTAAAATAGAATAAGTTTTCTATAAATTTCATGTTGTAACAGCATAAGTTAATGTGAATTTAGATGAAAACAGTTTGCTGTATAAAGTAACTTGAAAGTGAAAGTAGGTGCTAATACAGTTAAGGTTGGGCCTGCAGGCAAGTGACTCAATTTCCTGTGTTCACATGATTCATCAATATGAAACACAGCAGCACCTTTCCAGTGAATTTGAGATATAGCCAAGTATGATTAACATTTGCTAGTCAAGGCGAAGACGTTGAAATACAGTAGGTGGAGCTCAAGTAGAAAAAAAGGGAGGTAAAGGGGATATGGTTGACAAAATATAAAGCAGAATGTGTGTTTGTGTTAAATTTGATAATGTTGCCCTCGGGTTCCAGGAGCCCACGGATTGGGCTGAGTGCAGAGCGCACGACAGAGCTTCAAAAAGCAACTATTTAAAAGTCTCAGTTAACAGGACCCTCCAAACAGCCAAACCGCTTCAAACGTCAGCCAAACTAGATCCACATTGTTCAATAGCATGCCCAAAGTGGCCATAACCCAAGCACGGGCCCATAAACAACTTCTAATTGGTTTAATTACCATATAATTTTAAAAATATGTTTTAATATAAGGTCTATCCTTTTATTTACCCAGAGTGAAGTGGAAATAAGACTTGGGCCCAGTAACAAATTCAATATGTTCATTATGTAAACACCTTAAAGAGCTCGGAGAGGGAGGGAAACGGAGTAAAAGAGTGAAAGAGTCAAAATGCAGAGATTACATGAAAGTGGAGTTTTGTGCTGTGCATATGCAAAAAGACTTAAAACGAAATGTTTGGTGCTTTGCAAGATAACCCAAACACACTGATGGATAGATAGAACGTCCAAAACCACTTCTGTCTTTGTTGCTGTTTTTCCGAGAGAGCTGACAGATGATATGCAGAGGAAGCCGGCCGAGTGTTTCACAGCAACTGCTTCCTTCCTGGATGGAGGTTCGAGTGGTAGAGAGGGGTAAGAGAGAGAGAGAGAAGGTCAAAATCGACAAAGAGGCTGTTCAGGAGAATTTGTCAGCTCCTCCTTCAAATTGCGAGATGCAGAGGAGAGTAAATAAACTGCCTGCAGGCCGCTGACCCCTAATCAATACTCTGTCTTTGGACCCTGACTGTTGAGTGTTGACACGCAGAGGGCAATACGTGCCTCAAACACTGACCCAGAAACGTGTGAGAACACACTATACCACAATCACAACACACAGGAATGCTCAGCATGCTTACTTTAAATGCTGCCTTATTGGCAGTCTGATGTGGATTGCCACAAATTTCTGCTTGGCACAACAACAATGAAAACATGCAAACAAGATGGCAAAACCCAACACTGGCTGTGTCTATTCATGTCTAATGAACAGACACAGAGAATGGGAGCTGTGGTTACGATCAGAACACCTATTACAGAAATACTACATGCGATTTACTCAAGTGTGTGGCATGTTTTGCAATGAAGAGCTGGAGGGAAGTAAATTTCACTGGTCGTAACGAGACACATTTCCAAATGAACTGAGAATTTGTGTTATTATTTCTGTGCTAATGATTTTTAAACCTCCAGGGAAAGCTACTAAACAACTGGTGATTATTTAAAAAAATCATTAGTGGCTGTCAGTTGTGCTTTACTTGACAGCTGTGTTTATATAATTCTTGTGTTTGACAGCATTTACATACAGTAATCTTACATTTCTACTAATTATTCGCTCTTTGGTTTGGCTATAAAATCATAAATAATTAAAAGGTACAATGTGGAGTTTTTGACCACTAGTAGTGCCATGAACACACACAAGGATGCACATGTATGTGCACAAACATGTGGGTGATCCAAAACACATTCCTGCCGGTGGCTTTCTTGCTATGATCGACCAATAATGTTGGTAGTGCGCCAACAAACGCAGCAATGTGCCAGCAATATGTGGCAAAGAAGACTGCTAGCTGGGTGTACAATGCCGGTGTCGAAATATAAATAAAAAATGTATTTGCTAGGCCTCAAAGGTTTGTTGAGAAACACTGACCTGTAACCACAGGGTAGCTTTAATCCCATGATTCTTAAACAATCAACATTTTGAGTAATGCTAGCATAGATATTATTAAGTCAGGGGAGGACTCATAATACAGCAAATTTACAATTTAGCAAAATTCTCGAGTCTATCAAGTCATCAAACTGACTCAATAATGTCAGTTATACAGCAATCTCTATCTAAAGTTAGCCAAGATTAGCCAATAAGCTGTATCGGTAAACCCCTGAATGTATAGAATTGAGATATGGTGCATTTTATTGCCTCTGAATTAAAGTTTTCATTCATAAGAGAAAGAATGTGCCATTTTTTAAAATGTAGTCTTACTTTAAATGAAGGATACTTAAAGGGAAAGATTCTTTTTGTTTAACCAGAAACACAAGTCTCGCTCAAGGAAAAGTCTCGCGCTGAAATCTTGCGAGAGGTTGACTTGTTGCAGGAAGACGAAAGGATCTTACTCTTTAACAAACGGTCTGTCTCTGTAGGGATCCTTTCCATAATGTTATCGGACACTTCATATAACAATCTGAGCCTGTCAGAGGCAAAAACAAGCACTTTTAGTTCATGTTGCAGCCATTGCAGGCCCATTTGCGGATGCTGGTGGAGGCGATCTACTGGGCCAATTCCAAAAGGTTTGGTGAGTATTAGTCATTTAGAACCCAAAATTTGTAAAAATAGGGCCCAGGTTTAAAAATACTGGAGTTTCCCTTTAATGTAAGTTATGGGACATACTGTAGCCTACATGCAGACACCAATCTGGAAGACAGTATTTGAGGGTTGCATCACTGTGTTACAGTGGAGACCCATAACATGGATAGTTCAGAGACGCCATTTCGCCTCCATTGAGACCAAATGTTATCATGCCAGATTTGTGGCCTCAAAACAATTTTAGGCAGCGCCAGAATGAGGGCTAAATTGCCTTGAGTCATCAGATTCCTATTAGGGAAAATGTTTGCGGAATGATTGGCAGTGATACCAGAACCACTTTTAAATGGTCAGAGAAGATGAAGGGGGAAAAAACGATTGAGGCATCAGGTCTGTTCCAAGACTAAATCTGACTGTCAACAATGTTAGCCTGTGATCTGGCCCTCCAGAACGACACACACTGCACGCCATGCTTTTAGGAGGGGAAATAGAGTAATAGCAGGAACCTGATAGTGTTTAGATGGTCAATTCAGCCATTCGGCAGATCCAGAAATTTTCTGCTGAGACAAACCAGTGCTGTTCTCACTCTTTTGTTTAGTATGCACGTGACTTGAGGATTAAGGCAGATTGTTTTGTTAAACCAGCAATTACTGTGCAATGTTCTGTTTATGTGGGATAACTGGGAACTAATGGTCACACCATGAAAGGAACACAAATGCATGCACGCACTGAAGCGGCTTTATTTTAGAAGCCCTGCACATCCTCTCTTGCTTTGTCTTGGGTGAGCTCTGAAACGTGTGTTTCATTTGCAGCTTTGACCTTGGGATCACGTCATAATTTTCAAAACGAGTTCACTCCTCATTAGAAGTGAGAAAAGTGATGGAGCGACGGGGGACGGGGCGGCAAAGAGGGAGAAACTGAGAAATAAAGATAAATGCGACTTGAGGAAGAGAGCGAGAGAAACAGCGAGAATGAAAGAGTGTTTCAGTTGATGTGAGCCAAATGACAGGCGTTGGGACACGAATGTGAAAACTTAATGGGCCTGGCCTCTGAAGTGGGCCTCCCCAGTAAAATGAAAAGCCTGTGGAGCTGGCTCCTGTGATGGATGAAGCGTTGTGCTCACCGGGCCCTGACAGATTCTGGGAAAGCGCTTGAGCCGTCTCCGGTCCTGATAAAGAAATAAGAGGAGAGCCAGCGCTGCTCGTCTCGCTCCTGAGGTGACAGAGGAGCTTTAAAATGTGATGGATTTTCCCAGTTAGACTGCCATTAAGTACAAAGCTGAATGACGATAACGTGATTTGCTTTGCACCCTTCTTTTATGACAATTATAGGATCAATACTAAACATCAAGAGCCATAACTAGAAACATATACACGCCTGGCCTTGGTAGCAAAGGCGCTATCCTTCTAAGCCCAAATCTCCCTGTTCAGGAGATGTCTTCAGTCTTGTTTCTAATTGGTACCATCTCCTCTCAGAGTGACATCACTGGAGTCATGGCAGAGGTGATGGGGACCAGATGTTGAAGAGACTGGTGACGAGCCACTCCTGAGTCTCTCTTCTCTTCACCTCTCATCCATGTGGTTTTCTTTTGGTCCTTTGCTTATCTTATCTGTCAGCTCCTTGGGGTTTCGTCCTCCTCTGCTGTCGGCATCAAAATGTTTTTTAATGCCTTTGGTTTCCAATACAATTGCCGTAGACTAAATCAATATGCATTCACTTCAACTCACACATCCTTCATGGTGGCTATGATTGATCGTACAGGATCAGTTCTCCTTTCATACAATAGAAAGATTGGATTAGCCTCAAAAGATTGTTCTATGATTTTAGTAAAGTGGCTTGTGGTGGCTGACTCCTTCTGCAGACCTTCGACCTCTAATTAACACCCCTTCTGTCCTCCCCCTTCCTCTCCCTCTATCGTTTCCCAAAAGCGGTCCATTACAGCCCAATCAGAAAGCGCTGCTGTCCTGCTGAAGGTCGAACCTCTTCAGCCCCTCACGCTCGCACATACAAACACACAGAGGCGAGGACACATTGATCCTAGGGGCTGGTGTTCATTTCAGATTCCTGTTAGGATCCATCCACCTCATCGATTTCACCATCTCCTCTGATTAGGCAATTGAGGGGAACATACCAGCGTTCCGATGGGCCTGATCAGGAAGACTTGCCCCAAAGGACAGCTGATAAAAAGAGGAGGAAAACGTGTAAGAAAGGCAGGGACAAAAAACTGACTGAGACCAGAGATGACCATTCACTAAGCCCCGCCCCCTTGGTTACTGTTTCTATGCCTGACAAACTTTACACTCTAGTATGGCATATGCAGTTTCTAGTGATAGCAGAGTCAACACCCCAAATTCTCAGTAATTTTTGAAACAATGGGTCTTTGATTTCAGACAGCAGGCTTGTCGTTTGAGTTAGGCCGTATTCAGACCAAATCAGGCACTGTGGCAAAAACGCCAGTCCTCCCATTCATTTGAATGGGGCTAGTGGAGTAAAAATGCAGTGGCCCTGCGGCAAAAAACAGAATCAACTTTTGGAGAAACGCAACCGATGTCACACTGCGGTGGCCAATCATGTCGGCAATCAGACCGGAAGACACCCAGGTGTTTACTGAGCAACTGCGAAGACGGAAGAGAGACTGATCGATCACTGCAGTGATAACTATTCATCATCTGTTCGACCCTGCCACGAGGGAGTACAAAGACGTTAATAGCTGTGCAGTCACTTGGCGTTATATCGCTCTTCAAGTTGGGATTGCTACAATCAGCATGGCCATGTAGTGACACCCCCACACTACCGCACAACCCTGCGCTCATCGCTACAATGCCTGATTTGGCCTGAATACGGCCTTAGAAGTAACTCTTGGTTACTACTGTAGGCAGTACGCTAGTTAGCCGGAAATGCTAACAAGTACAGTTTACTTTAGAGCAGATAGACACAGTGTTTACTCCATTCCTTATACTTGTGTTTTGGCTTTTGGAAAAGTAAAAAACAAAAAGTATCACTGGTACTATAGTCCAATGTCACCCTGCCTTAGAATGTGGAGAAATCTAAAGCTTGACAGGCCTGCCATGCCTAGTTACGGTTGCTAAGCTATGTTTAGAGAATTGCTGTTTGGGCTTAGCAAATGTTCAATTAGTGATAGACTTAAAAAAAAGAAGGAGCAACAACAATGCTTGTATGCCTACGCTGACTCAAAACAAAGGATTTGCGGTACACACAAAGTAGTAGAACGTGTTCTGCTCAATGATTTCCGACCCAGAGGACAGAGTGCAGACACAAAGCCTGTCTGTGCCCATGACACAGATCACGTGCAACGACCTGGAACTGCTTCTAAACACACAGCCCAGACCACAGAAGTGGATCCAGTCGCAGTAACAGAGGAAAACTGTCCAGGCATTCTTCCTTGTCTGTGTCAACAGTGACACACCTCTGCTCCGGCTAGTCCCCTCCCTCCTCCTGCTGACTTTAAAGCACTGACGGAGAGTTAAAGAGAAAAACAGGCCTGTGTCAAGTTGTCAAGCCAAAATGCTTACAGTCCCAAATGCTTTTATTCATGGTCTTCACTGTCTTGTGCAGTCCTTAATCCCAGTCTTGCTTGGGCTCTGTCTGTCTCTCTTTCTCTCTCCTGTCCCTCTTGCTTTCTCTCTTCAGAGGGATAAAGCAGCAGTTGAAGAAGTAGCCCACCCTAGGGGTTGAAAGCTTGTATCCCATCCAACCCCAAAAGCTGTTTTCACTCAAAACATTGTCAGTGTGCCCAAACATGTCAGAGGAAGTTATTTGTAACAAGGGGGATAGGGAACTATCCTTTAGATCTGTCATCAGGCTCTGGAGAGGAAGCTCGCCGCTCACTGGCCGCACGCCTCCGCTGGCCAATCAGAAGGCGGGAAAGAAAAACAAATAAGAGGCTCTGTCCCTGAATGGACAGCTCACATTGGTGGTTTCATCATCCTTCTGGCGTGTCAGCTGCAATGGCAACAGTGTCTCTGAGCATGTTTTTACTTTCTATTTTCCCTCTGCTGTTCCTTCGCTCTCATCCTTCCCATGGTGACCACTTTTAAACACAGCACATGAAACGTCGTTTGGTAAGTCGGTGTGGTAAAAATGATTTTAAACAAAATCACAGTGCATTACATAATCAACAAAATAAAGCAAGAGTGCGGTTATTTTGGAAACCTAATATACTGTAAGCATTATCTCATTACAACAGCACAACTTTTCCATACTCCGTATACACGTGACCTATGACATGGCATTAGACTTTCTGGCCTCAAATACATAATTTTTCATAAATTCAGGTTCTAAGAATGTGTTATAGTGGAAGCTATGTTTGCTAATGGTGCATTTTAAAGTAAAGGGATAATCCAGTGATTGAGAATTTCCATAAAGTTCTCAAAAAAGACAGAACGGTAGCAGTAGAGGCCGAGGCATCTTGACTCTTAGTCTCTAGTATGGGTCAGGCTCCATAAACCCCGGATCCTACATTTCCCATAATACAAACCAATAGCATCTTTCATTAGACCCCTCTTGCCCGCTAAATACCAACTCCACACCTTCAGTTTGCCACATCACATCACACATCATCAGGGTTATTTTTTCAAACTTTGGAAAGCTCCTTCAGAGCCACATAAGACATTAAAAACAGTTGTAAAATGTTACTGTATTTTCCATGACAGATACGGAAGCAGCTGATGAACAGATGCAAATCAAATAAGCTTCAAGAGATCACAACTGAATATGTAAATGTATTATTATATTTGTCTCAAATGTATGCAGAAGCTGAGCATTTTACTCTGTACTGTTTGTGATGGAGCAACCTCCGAGGCCATGAGTCACTGCAGTGCGTCCAACCAGCTCTCTGGGCGTAAAAACAAACTTTATTAAAAGATCATAGGCACCAGGGCCAACAATAGGAGAAGTCATCAATCAAAGGTGGAACGGCTGCCATGGCATGCGTGGCGTGGTGGGAGGCTCGGTTGGAAAAGCATCACAGAAAGTGACTCATGCTTTTCCAGATTTGTCAGTGCAATTCCCTCACGTCTCCTCCTCCCTCATCAGGAATGTCACAGCAATCGGAGAAAATGTCAGTGGCTGATTGTTGATCACTGACAGAATCGATACGAAGATGAACACAAACAAATGCAAATGTCGCACTGTACAAGTACCAGCTGGTGTGCTGGTACAAGTGACACACACCACTTTGCATGCACGCAAGCTTAATTCACAAGTACAATCATTACGAAATCTGCAGGCACACATGCATATTATGCTCTGTCACAGTAACACACACGCACACATAGAAACTCCCCTAAGGCAAGCTGTGCCCAATCAATTGTTGTAACCATTATTCAACATATGTGGCTAATTTGTCCCTGGCAATTTCCATCATGGTTGGGTGATGGTCTACAGAGAGAGATAGAACAAAGCCGAGGCGGTCACATGACAAGCCCAGACCAAACCATCGCAGCCACAAACACACAGAATAAATGTCAGCACTTTGACCAATCCAGCCTCCCATTCTGCTTCTATCAACATATACCAGCACAATGAATATTAGCAAGGATAATGGTTGTGCTAGAGAAAGCAGTGGTGTAATGACTGAGGCTGGACTTGATGTGAACACATCATGGTTTGCCAGGTAGCAAACGTTTGATGTTGCACTGGAGTCATTTGACCAAATTAACCCAGTTAAATGTGCTGGAGCCTGTGGTTGGCAGAATATAAAGAGAAGAGTCACTACCTCGTCCACACACATTTGTCAGTGCAGGCGGATAGACTGACAGATGCATATGCGCGCGCACACACACACACACACATATACACAGGCTCTGTGGGTAATAGCGGCAGCATGGGTGTTAGAGGGGCGCCACTGTGGTTGGACTGGGCTGTCTGGGAGCATAAAGTGGCCTTCTCATGGTTCCCCACTTGCCTGGGTGGTCTGACTCTGGTGTTGGTGTGTGTGTGTGTGTGGACAGGGACGGACATACACTCGTCCTGCAAAGGTGAGGTGAGTGAGTGTGTGTGGTTGCAAAGGGTGGCAAGACAGCCTGGGCAGTGCCCACACATGGAGTGCCACAAGTCCCACTGACCATCCTATTAAACACACACACACACACACACACACACACACACACACACACACACACACACATCCAGCCCCCATCCATGTGGAACAAATATTTTGACAGGGATGGGTAGACGACGGGGCGTCTCCTCTCGCTCTAACTGGGTTACTTCTGGTGTTAGGCTGGGCTCAGCACAGGATGGTATGCCCAAACAGGACCTGAGGAAACCTCAGCCACTTTTAGAGTCAATCAGCCCCCCACCAACCACCAACCCCCAACCCCGCCCCGACGACTCTGGAGGCAACCGCTAACACTGAACCATCAGATGGTGGAGCGTTGAGGACAGCAGATTCCTTGGGTTTCTAAGTTGTGGCCAAAAGGAAAAAAATAAACATTTTCTCCTTCCAATGAGATTTCAACAGGCAGATATACTGCCCGTCACCCTTCTAGCTACATTGAAAAAAAGTGTCATTCTCTCTTTCTCGCTCACTCTCTCATAAGTGCCAGACTATTTTGGTTTCCCAAAATATTTTCTAAGGCCTGAAGAGCTGCTTTTATATATCTGTCGCCATTGCTGTTTGAAAGTGAGGGTGTCAGCTGAAAAGGACCATTCAGTGGCCAGAATCAAAGTGTGTTGACCATGTGAAATGGTTCTCTATTGAGAGGGAAGGCCACCTCAGTCCACAGAGCTAAATTATAGCTTCACAGCATCTCCATGTCCATTACCTTAATCACTGGTGGTCATGTTTAAATGAATCAAGCCATTTGCATTGCTTTGTAAAAGAGTACAAGGCTGCTGTTGCTTTAAATAGCTCTCTGCTGTCTTTCACCCTCTCTCTATAGCAGATAGTGACTCAGTGGTTCAGTCAGACAATCAGTTATTTCCATTTGATGCTACTTTATTTCTTCTAATCCACTACATTTCAGAAGGAAGTATTGTGCTTTTTAATCCAATACATTTATCAGACAGCTGTAGTTACTAGTTACTCTGAAGAATAGGATTTTTTATACAAAACATATGATCGACTTACATAAACTATGATGAATTTACATACGCAAAATACTTCTACCTTGACTAGACTTTAATGTTGCAACATTAAAATCCTGCTCACATTTACAATTTACAATTGTAATGGTGAGTTTTTTTACATTTTGGTATTGCTGCTTTAACTTAAACCTGCATTAATTGAATTTTAACTTTATTTCAATTTAATTTTTTAAAAAGTTTACACGTCCAGCTGACACCGAGCAACATTATCATTCATTTAGAGTTGTGTTTCTGTCCCCCCGATGACTGTAAGTCCAACATCCACATTTTAGCTCAGCTATTTGCTAACTTCTGTCTGTCATTTGGTGCTAGGTAGGTAGCGTACAGTGAGTTTATCAGAGCTTACTCACTGAAAACAGCTGCCTGCTGCTGTGTTGGAAACGACACAAATGAGAGCGGTGACACTGAACCAAAACATTAAAGTTGCAGGCTGTAAAACCAAAACAATAAGCTCAAAGACACTAAAACGCTCCATAGAGCTCAGGGGAACTGCAGAGTAGAGTGATAATTCTCTGTGGGTTCGTCACTATAAGCAACACCTTTCCCATTACACATAGTCATTTGATCCATTGTTCATGTAAAAATATTGATTAGTGCAGCTTTAAGTAAAGAATCTTCACTATTGTTTATTTTATTAAATATGCAGACCACTCAGACAAACTTCACTAATCTTTTTTTCCTGGAGTAGGTTGCCACTTTTGAAGGACATTCTTCATCCTCACTGTTGTAAAACTCTTCGAAACATTAGACAAGATGCTTTGTTGTTTACATGTTATTTCTCAGCCTCCTACATGCATGCAGGCAGAGCAGAGTTAAGGGAGCACCATTCATTATTGATCAGGCTCTTTCCAAAAGTCCTTATTGAGTAATAAACAGTCGTTCATAGACAGTCGGTGCATTAGCGTCAGCAGGAGCGCCAGGCGGATTGCAGAGGCCTATCAGTCACCATCACTCCCAACGTGACGAGACTGATTATAGGTTATTATTAAGCTGTATTGATTACTGCCAGGGGGAGCTAAGTGTGCTGTAGAGAGGCTGTTGAACCGTATAGGGAGAGACTTTTACAGCTCCCTGCACTATAGTACACTGTACAGTAGTAATGCACACTATTGGACAGTTAAAGCAGCTTACAATCTTTCTTTGACAATAAACACAGTGTTTACTATCATGCTTTGTTTCTAGCCTTATATTATAATATGCAGTTTCACTGAGCGATTGTCTCTCTGGGCCTATGTCAGGGAAGTCATATTTACTATCAAATTCCATCAGTGGCTTTGAGCTTTTATCGTCACAATAATTATGGCTGTCCATTTATTGAATAAACTTTTGAAGTGGTAGCACTCTGAGATGCCACAGGCCACCCCAAACACACCACTTTTGGGGGCAGAGTGAACAGCTGGCAGGCTTTGGAAGCCATGTGGGTAACCTACCCTGTACCACTTTGTCCACACACACACACACACACACACACACACACACACACACACTTATACACCCCATTCTCTCCTCCAAACCAATCATTATGCCCATCCTGCCCACAGCTTGAGAGTCCTCAGGTCCACAGAACATACTTAGTTGTGGTTGAAGAAGCACTTACATCCACTCAGCACTCTGCCATTCCCTGCCCAAGATGATGCTGTTCTGGTGGGGGAGATCTTCTTTTACGAACTTCCTGCGATCGTCCATCAGCCCGCTAAAAAGAAATGGGTGGGTATGGTGGCCACAGTCTCTAACCTCAAGAAGAGCCTAATGCAAGGGGCCTTTCTGAGCCAGCTCCTGGGCCACCATTGCATAAGAATTGATGCCATTAATTATTAATGCTCCATTGGGTTTAATATTTAATGGTGGCAACATGTAATTTACACTTACACTCGAGAAATCACGGGGTACAGACCAAAATAAACAAGTGTATTTGTTCCAAAGATTGGAGGGGGTGTTATATGAATCCTATCCGGTGGGCTCTGATTTCACTAATAATCTTCACTGTAAAACAGCAACTGTGTGCTTGATTTGATTCATATTGGAAAAGTTTGGAACCAGCAGATTTTAATGCACCATTTATCAATGGGAACCAAATCAATACAATTTTAAAGAAGAAAGGCTTTTCCTTTGAGCAAAGTTGAAAACCAGAAGGGCGGAATATTCATTGTTTTATACAACACTGATTCTGATGAAACTATTATTTTAATACTACATTGCTCAAAGCAATGCCTCTGAGCTAAAAATATCATTATATATATAGAATATAAAAACTAGTAGCATGTGGCATAAAACCAAAATAAACCTGTGGACTACAATTTCATCTTCTGGTCTAACATCTTGGCATTATACCCACCACGATCCCTCTATTGCACGCGTGCATGATACAAACTGTCCTTTATTCTGCATCCAGTTATACTGAGGTCCTATTTATCTGGACCACAGATAAACAACTGTCTGTCAGAGCAGGGGCTTCAGCCAGCGAGGCTTCAGCACATTGCAGAAACTCCTGTCTGTTCATTTCTGATTAAACTGTCCCTGTCTGCCAGTGACTCAGCGAGGCTGAGCTGTGGCACTAACCAGGGATTTAAATGAGGTGCTGAACTTTGAGTTAACACCTTTTAGGGTTACGGATGATGTGAACATGTGTTGTGAATTTGGGAGAGCTGCATACTGCCAAAAGAGAGCAGCAGAGTGACCTCTGACATGTGTAACACCTTCTAATTTGTCCTGAGGAGAAGTTAACGAGGCCTACTGGGGAGAGGGTCATTAAAGTGAGAGCACTGGAAGCCTTGCTGACAGAGACAAGGAGCCTGTGTGTGTATATGATGGGTTTGTAGAGTTAGGAGTCCTTTAACAAAGTTTATGGCATTAATATATATATTTCTAGAGGGGATTATTTGTAGGTCAGCAAAATGTGATATACATATAGTGTTAGGGAGTGAAAACCTTCATATACAGTGATTAGATGCAATGGCATGTGCAATACTGTATAATGCAATCCAATACAACACATTATGAACAATTAAACATTATAAGCTCAACGAAAGCAATATTTACTGCTGGGCTGTATTCTACTGTACATGTGCTCATGATAGTATATCCACCCATATCTGTGTCAGGCTGCAGTGGTACAAAAGTAACAATACCACACAATTAAATCTCCTCGCAAGTTAAAGTCCTGCTTTCCAAATTATACTGAAGTACTGGCAACAAAATGTACTTAAAAGTATCAAAAGTACTCATTATGCAGAATGGCTCCTGTCAAAGTTATATTAGTTGGTTCATTATTTTTGATGCGTTAACATGTAAGCAGTACTTTAATGTTGTAGTTGGCTGAGGTGGAGCTAACTTTATCAAATCTCAATCTGAAAAGTGACTACTATCTATTGCTGTCAAATAAATGTAGTGGGGTACAAACTAAAATACTTCTGTAAGATAGTGGAAACACTCAAGTAAAGTACCTAAAACTGTACTTAATATCAGTACAGTACTTGAGTAAATTTACTTATTTACCTTCCACCTCAAAAATTGGCTATAATGACACAACAAGAACAACAACGTGTGGGTTACAAAGTGTGAAGTCATGACAAGACAAATTATAATGAAAGCTGGTGTGGCTCCAAAGACCATGTGCCAATTAGTATCCCATCATGCTTAGGGAGTGTCTCCCTCAAATTGTGTCCCAGACATTAGTAGAATCCAGGTCGAGGAACGTGTCATGCTGATCATAACTTGGCAGTTACATATATTGTAATAATAATAATTATAGTCTGTACACCTAAGTATACTGTATACACACTGTATATCTGCATATGTGTGTTTAAGTCATGCGTGTGTTTTAAGGGCATGTCAGAGGAAGGTGTCAAAAGTAAAGGATAAAAAGTAATGCAGTGCTTGTTTTGTTAGTGATTTTATCAAATGAATAGGTGGACAACACAGAGCAGAATTTACTACTAGAAACTCACATGTTCAGCCATCCGTTAGGTCTCCTATGATCATACGACTTTTCCTTAAGTTCACCTCTCGTGCACCCAAAGCAGTGAAACCACACCATATGCTTCCAGGGCAGTGTGCTTACCACTGATAAACATTCCTCAGACTGTGGTGGAAACAGATTTTTTTTTTAAAAAGCTGCTGTGTGTGCCTTTGTCAGCCACGAGCCCTTGACTACGACCGAGGAGGAATGCATGTAAAGCATGTGAGCGGCTCTGATGGGCCCCTTTTAGCTGCTACACCACCACTGGAGGGCACTGCTCCTTCTGCCTTCACACAGTGTGCTCTTTGTTGGGAGGAGCATTTGCCACAGACACTGAGGAAGATTAATAGGGACAAAGTGAGGGTATATTAGATATTTGCCACATTTTGCATCACATGTGATGTAAGTTTCATACTTCAGAGCCTCGGGAAATAGGGCTTTGGTGTTATGTACAGTATGATAAGACTTCCATGCAGACTTCTTTCTTGAAGCACAGTGTTTACTACTTTATTTCCAGTGTATGTTCAATTCTTTATACCAGCCAAATTTGATATATTGATAAAATTGTATATACAGTAAGCTGGTAATAAAGAGGACAACTAAACGCACTCAAATGAGAGGTGTTTTTCATTATCAATGTTAAAGGTAAAGGGTGTTTCTGTGGTGTGAAGTACTTTGCTCACCAAAAAGAAAAACAACAACACACAAATGCCACACAGCATGAAGCCTCCTCTACCGCAAAGCTCGCAGCCATGTTTTTCTACTTCCTATTTTTTTTTTCCTTCTCGGGCAAACTGCAGGAGGGTTGCCTACATTGGAATGCTACCGGGTTTGAGTTGTTTCAAATGAAATAGTTTGGCCTCAACACCTCCGCCCCCTCTAGCCACAATGTCACAAACACTTACATCTTTGATGGAGGGAAAAAAAAAGCACAGTGTGCAACGACAGTTGGCAGTGATAAAGTGCAAAAAATGAGGCAGCTGCAGAGCCAGAGCAGATCTGCTGACTCAGGGTTTTGATCAGCTAGCAGTAATGCTACAAGCGCTACTGCAGGACACTCCTTGTTTGCTGGAAAAAGACTTGTTGAGTGGGTTGGATTGAAGAGAACTGGTGGTTAATAATTACAGAAAATGACAGGATGGATGTGTGCGAAATGTGTGTAATATAGGTTGAAAGTCAATGGTGAAGAAGAAGAAGAGTTGGCATGCAGGGTGATGAAAAAAGAAAAATGATGAAAAAGACAGCAAACTCAAAAAGAAGAGAAAAAGAAAAGTTGGAAAATCCATCAGAGGCATAATATTCTGCATGACTGATAGCCCTTAATCAGAGGATATGATACAATGATGAAGGTCCAAACCACCGGCAGCCCCGCACGGCCGGCCATGCGCAGTGCTGGAAGCAACGCCTGCAGAAGCTCTGGCTTTATTGGAGGTGGGCAGACGTTCAAGTTTTTCTTTGACGCTCCACCCCGCAAGCCGCTTTTATGAGCCTGTTTACTAGCATGGGCTTCCAGAGATCTTTATCCAGTGCGCCTTTGATTTGCCAGAGCTCTCATCCCACATCCCATATGCAGCGGCAGAGACACAGGCCTTTCAAGACGCACAAATAGAAATCTGGCAGTCATTTCACAGTCAGATTTTTTTTTGTCTCTTTCCCCCTTCTCTCTGTTCATTTTATTCCTTTATACACCCCCCCCCCTGCCTCTCCACATCTTCAGATATAATTACGGAGGTTCTTTGCAGATGTTCCTCCTCTCCCTTCTTCCCCGTTATCCAAATTTGAGGAGATGAATAGAAATGTGATGTTGCACCAACAGAGGGGACTCTGGACTGCAGCCACACCGTTAATAAAACATGTTCCTCTCTTATAAACTACAAAGAAATAGTAAATAATGAATAGAAATGGCACGAACCTCACCACGACATGCATGCAGCAACAGGATAGCACAGAAACTACAGCATAATGTTAATTGCATTTATTCCCTATGACAACTGCTGTATTACAAAGGCTTCAGCAAATGCACAGCAGCTGGAGTGGCTGCTGGGGCTTCTACTGTACAATGTAGGTGGTCAGGACCTTACTGTACTCTGCACAAGACACACAAATACAGTAAAGAGGCGGTTCTTGTTAATTCTGCATTAATTAGAAATAACCATGGGCTTTTAAACTTTTCAGAGGGAGGAGATGCCAACAGAGAAAGCTGTTCAACACCACTTCCTTCAACCCAAACCAAAACAACAAAAAGTCAGATCACCAGACAGAGAAAAACGGTCAAA
Organism: Maccullochella peelii; assembly: GCA_002120245.1. Taxonomy (NCBI): domain Eukaryota; kingdom Metazoa; phylum Chordata; class Actinopteri; order Centrarchiformes; family Percichthyidae; genus Maccullochella; species Maccullochella peelii. The sequence goes on along the minus strand of LKNJ01000096.1, from coordinate 193,912 downwards.
TAAGAAAAATATAGGGTCCAAAACGAAAAGTCAATACACACACTGCATATAGCTCTGGTCCAAGGATGACCATTGGACAGGTTGTAATTATGCTGCGTTGACACAAAAACACACTAGCCGTAACATTTACCCATTGTTAACACCAACCTCTGTGGGTAGTCAAGTAGAGCGGCAACCCGGGCCAAGCACAACTCCTCCCACGTGAGGAGACAAACCAGACCTGACCAGATGAGGCCAGAACACCCAATCACGGCCACCCCTGTCACATGACCAAAGTCAACAGGAAGTTTCAGAGCGGGAGAAATAACACAGCGTTCGGCAGGTTTAAGACACCAGTGAGTGAACCTTCCTTTCCTATTCCCACTTATTTCGATTGCCATTCATCAAAGTGCCAGAAGCAGCTGTTACATCCCAGGTTGTCAGACAGGCAATCCCTCAGGTATGCCTACTCAGAGACTTGGTGACAGCCAACCTAAAAGTTGCCAGTTTAAAGCTAAGAATATAGAAAATAGAAAGTTGCGGCCCCCAGCTGTAGGTAGGAAACAAAGGAGTGAGTCTGGGCAAGATTACCTCTCTGTGGAGTAATTCATGAACTGCCACAGTCCTGGCTGAGAGGTGTGATTTGGCTCGAAGCAGGAGAGGGGTTCTGCATGGTAGAAAGAGACAGGAAGCTCTGACTGAGGGTCAGCAAGTCTATATAACGGTTTCCGAGAGAGAGAAAAGTTTAACTGAAACACAGAGCCCCTCACTCGTAATCCTCCTGTGGTTTCCTTCCTCAGTTCCTCGACCCCAAACCCCCATGAAGAGAACCTCCCTTTTACTGCTGCCCTCTAACCCCCCCCCCTTCAGTCTCTTTTTCTTTCTTTTTCTTTTGTGGTTTAAAAAAGATGATGCGTATTCGGGTCTGGCTGTGGCCGTGGCTCCCCTCCATGGGAGGAGATGCGGTTTCTCCAGCTGCTGTGAATCCTGCAATGAAAGTCTGCGCACGAAGCCACGCTTAATTTGCGTGGTCGAGGCCACGATACACCCCCCCCACCACTTCACTCCAACATCTCTCTCAATATTCTCTATCATCATGTCACTCTGAAGTCTGCCTTCTTTTTCATGATTTCGGCTTCTGCTTTACCTTCATATCTCTGTTGCCTCTCTGGACCAACACACCATGATAAACACAGTACTGTACTGGCCTGAATATAAGGCTGTGTTTTTTTTCTAGATATTACATCTGAAAAAGTGGGGTCGTATTATATTCGAAGACTAAAGGAAGTGCATATTCACAACAACAGATCCTCTCTCTAAATAGAGTGCGTGTCCATCCCTATGTTATCTGTAGCCTTAAAGCAAAAGTTCGACATTTTGGGAAAGACGCTTATTACCTTCCTTGCTGAGAGTTAGATGAGAAGAATGATACCACTCTCTTATCTGTTTGGTAATTAGTAACCTAGCGCCAGCTTAGTTTAGCTTAGCATAAAACTGTAAACAGGGGGAAACAGCTAGCCAGGCTCTATCCAGCAGTAACAAATCCTCCTACGAGCACCTCTAAAGCTCACTATTTAACATGTTATATCTTGTTTGCTTAATCTGTACAAAAAATAAAGTGTAAACCCGTCAATTCGTTGTTTTATGGTGGATTATGCCGGACTATTTCTTGGCCCTGAACTGTTGCCAGGAAACCAGCTCCAGGAAGTTACTGTGTAAAAGTGCTTAGTTAACCCAGTTTAGGCTACGGGAGTTTCTGACAGCTTGTGTAATGTGTTTTCTTGTCACAGACAAGTGAAAATAATTAGAAGGCGTCTCACGAAACAGACCAGAATGACCCATCTGTCAAACAGCCAAGAATTACTGGTGACACAGACATCATTATGAGGAGCTCAAAAAGTAAAAAAACAAAAATGCTGAAGAAGATCATTAAAAGCCTGACAGTGTGTGAGTATGTGACTGACTGGACAAGCTACACAAATGTGGGATTTACATTATGCTTTAATGGAGGTACTTCATGAGAAGGCTGGCAGGAAGGGTAGAAAGAGGAGTAAAAATGTACGTGTATTGTGATGTATTCTTGAGTGTCAAAGTAAAGGCTCTGTATGGGTCAAACTCACAGTATAATTGAACTAAAATGAATGGAAAAAGTGCAGACCAATAGAGTCCTTTCATATGAGCTGAGACACTGCCATGTCCAGATTTAAGTCCCATTTACCTGTATTTATTTATTCACCTCCCACACTAAACACTGCCTACTGTACTGATCAAAACATTACATAAGACTGGTGTGGTGGTAGGTTAGGAAGTCTGGCTGGGATCCAGTGGCTTTCTAGAGGCCCTGGCTTCTCTCTGTACATTAGCCAGGATATTAAAGGAAATGCAGGCCGCCACAGGCTCCACTGCTGTGGTTTGCCATCAGCCGGAGCAAATCTGTGTGCTCCAGTGGCATACTCTCTGCCCAGTCTTGACATGAGGACTGTGTGTGTGTGTTGTGGGGAGAGTGGGGGGACTCGATAGGACAACTGCGTGACCACTGTGTTCCATTCTGTGTGGCCTGTCAGCAGCCGGTCGCTATAGTAATACACACTCATTACGCATAATAGTCACAGAGACAGAGGCAGGCAGATGTAAAGGACCCGCACACACACTCACACACAGTCATGAACAGACGTTCCGCCAGGGCCCCTGTGTGTTCACGGACCATTAGCATAGCTACAGTGTGAGCTAATCGGTTGTGGCAGTGTTTTGCCGGGGGACCGGCTGGGTGGGACAGGTAACATTCAATTACAGCCCTGCCTGGTCGGCACAGAGAAGACAAAAAGACAGCAGCGCTGCGTTACTAAGCAAACACACGACACATTCTGCAGGAGGATGGAGAGTGAGTGGAAGTATGGGGAGCCACCCTTTCCTCTGGAGTCTGAACAGAAAAGCTTCCCACCTCATCACGGCCCTGTTTTATTTCAATGAATACCACCCAGTGTATGTGTGTGTATGTGTGAGAAATGTGCCTCTGAGAATGTTCATGGACATTCACACATGACTCAACGTATATGTGTATGTATTCATATTTAATAGTTGAACATAATGTGTGTACCGTGTGTGTGTGTGTGTGTGTGTGTGTGTGTGTGTGTGTGTGTGTGTGTGTGTGTGTGTGTGTGTGTGTGTGCGTGTCTGCGGGGGATTGTCTCTTAATATAGTTAAGCTGTGAAAAACCCCAAAGTCTTTGGCGAGGTCTCACACACACTTTTTCTCCTTCCTCCCTCTCACCAGAACCATTTATCAGAGCAGAACAGGGGCAGTTTGCGTGTCGTAAGCCTCTTTGGAGCCACAAACAAATCAAGCAGGGCTCTCCATCAAATGAACTCCCCACTCGACTGGCGGTTACATAAAGGTTTACTCACTCGCTGTGTAAGAGCATGTTTCAGTGGGAATGGCTTCTGATTGAATGCATCCATACGTACCAATGCAGGGGAAGAAAAATGACTTTTTTCACTTCTCCATATGAGTATTCGGAAGTTTTATGAGTGTGGCTGATTCCTTTGTTTAAGTACAGGTGTAGGATCCCTGCAGTTTTGAGTTGCAGCCAATATAGATTACATGTTTTATTTGCCTTAAATGTGACATCCAACACAGCAGACATACATAGTCACCATTTGTAATGACTGTAATATACAGTATATATTATATGTATTTTTGGAGGGGGAAAGGGGGGGGGGGGGGGGGNNNCTTTTATGCTTTTACTGGACCAATTCTAATTCCAAAGTGTGTTTCCAAAGTATTAGTCCTTTAGATCCCAAAATTTGTAAAAATAGAGCCCAGGTTTAAAAATAGCAGAACCCTTTAACATGCCCCCATTAGCTACTCACCATGCGCTATGCACTTTTAACACAGTTGTGTTTCCTCAAAACACAACTGAACATCAAAACTGCAAACTTTTCAAACATCAAACACAATTCAGTATCGTAATGGTATTTGTTGGTCACCTCAAAAATTCTAAACATAGAATTTGCTTTAAAATGAAAACGAGACTGTGGAGGAAGACACGATTTTACCAGTGTTGTAGTTCTCCACAGTTTCCACTAGGTGCTACTAAAGCACCACATCTTACTAATAACGCCTTTTAAATAGCGCTAGCTATGTTAATTAGCTCATTGATTAAGTAAACAAATGCATTATTTGACAAATATTTCTACATCAATATACTGTGCCTGTCTTCACAGGAAACCTGTGGTGTAAGTATGAAGTTTACACCATGAGTCATCGTTACTGTGTTTGCAGGAATGTGTCTTCGCGCAGACAGACAGACACAAACACAGACACCACCATGGCGACACAACAATAATACAGACAGCATGCACCATAGCGCTGGGACAAAAGAACAACTAGGGCAGAACTGTGGAATGCTTTCATCCCAATTAGTTTGTGTCTCAAAATAAATTCATCTGTTTGTATATTATGAAGGATGCAAAAAATATCAAACAAAGATGAAGCTCACAACATTTATCTGTCAAGCTCAATCTTAAGAGCCTGTTAAATGAATGACCAAACTAATTATTGAACAGATCAATCATTGCCCAGATACAGTAAGGCCTTGGGTTTTACCACAGTAGTCTGATATGATTTCCTTTTGGACAAGAAGATAACTAATCAATATCATCAGCCTTCACCCTGCCCTCCGACCAACCCTGACCAACCCACTCCTTGCAGCTAACAGGAGAGGTCTTTGTTGTGCCGTGACCCGCCTCTCACTTCAACAGCACGGTCATTGCTGACCGTGACCACAAGGGCCACGAGGAGGGACCATTCACAATCTGGGGGTCCGCAGCCTCGACAAAAGCCCAGGTCACCGCAAAATGCGCAAACAGACGGAGCTCGGGGTTGAGCCTTCTGCTCTGTGGTCGAGCTACAGCTGGGACAGTCACTCTGCCAACTTGACCTTCACCTCTGGACCTGAGCGTGGCTTTGGAGGATAGAGAGGGGGCAGTGCCCTGCGCTGACTCCTGTGACTCTATTGGTAATGGCATTGATTACCGCTCCTGGACACGAGGATTTGTGTGTGTGTGTGTGTGTGTGTGTGTATTAGCACGGGCATGACCGTGTGTGAGTGTTGCTAATAAATGAAATGAACCGATGGCCTTGAATTATGGGGACAAGATGGATGTTGAATGGCTCTGCTGAGTATTTTGAGTGATTCATGGTGATGACACTCACTATATCTAGGCGTAAAATACAAAGTATACAGTCCCATTGGTCCCTACACCCTCTCAGCTCCATCTCACACCCCTCCCTTGTGGAGGACAAAGGGGCTTTTAGGGCCCTGATGAGGATGTAGTTGGAGTCACGGGGTGATGAGCTCTCTCTATCTCATCTCAATTACTGCTGTCATTAAGGCAAAGGACTTCGAGGAAGAGGTAGCCCAGAGTGACACTTACAGTACACTTAATCTTTGGGAAAGGAGATGCTTCTCCACTGACTGAAATATATAGAAATGTAGTATAGAAAGAGAAGCAATGTGTGTGTGAGTGATTTCAATTAAACCAATTAAGAAAAGGGATCTTTTTAAAACGTGAATTATAAATGATATATTAGTTGGTTGTCATACGCACACTAATCACCAACAATTAATATGTGATTGTTAAACTGCAATAGCTTTTGACCCAGAATTAATTGATGCTAAAGTTCATTGACATAGGATGGCATGGCTTTAAAGCAACGATCTACAGTATAAGTGTTTGTCTAAACAATGGGCTGTAATTTGAAATGAAGTGTATACACATCCATAGAGGACCTGGTCTCATAGGGCCACTAGTGAACATTAGGAGAGGTCTGCAACTCACACTACACATGAATATTTAAGGACACACTGGGACTCTTCCATCTGACATCCCAGAGGGGGTGAAGCAGGCCCCTACATCCTCACTGCCGCCTTTTTGCACTTTCTCCTGACCCTGACCTCTGTCATCTTTTTGCACTTCAGTTACTTCCCTTCCCTTGCTTCTTTTTCAGTCTCTGTTTTACTTTTTCTACACCTCCAAATTCTGTTTTTTCTTACCCTCGCGTACATCTCACACTTGCCTGCTGTCTCCTCTTTCTGTGGTTCCTCAGAGCTCAGAAGCCACTGAGGCAGATGAAGGGATGAGCACTTGTCTTTTCCCCTCTCTCTCTGTCCTGCCCAGCCAGCAGGCTGCCAGTGTGTGGAGGAGATTGAGATGCGGTAGACGATGCGGCAGCTGGTTCTTCTTTTGCTCTAATCACTCCCAGAGAGCCGACCATGGTTTGATTTGGTTTTTTACAGCCCGGCCTTATTTTTCACATCAGCGATGTGAATGCCCCCTCCAACCCTCCCCCCTACACTTTTGATCAAATTTGCACCATATGCCTTTGAAGGGAGATGAACCGACTGGCAGGCGTGCTTCTCTTTAACTCCCCTTCCCGGTGCAAGTGGTTTGATCAGGCCCCAGCCCTGATGGGGGCAAGCTCTCCAATCCTGAGACAGTATTATATTCCCAAAAATTGCCTGACTGGAGATAATGAAGGCCTATGATTTTTTGGAGCTGCGCTCGCAGCCAGAAAGAGGAGGAGACAGGGACTTGACTAAGGACGCGCTCACTAGACCGTTACTACCAAATCAACTTCCAGAGGTAGAAATAGGCAGATACGGGCATCAAAGGAAAGGCCACATTCATCAAATCACCTCTAGCTTGATGTCTGTCCTTCTACACTTTCCGATTCTCTCTCACTGCTGCAGCCAATAGGATTAAAAGAGTTTTATTTCACCTTGAATTACCACTGTGCGCACCATGCAGTGTAATCCATATTGAAAGACTTCTGGGAAGAGTTTGGCCAAATGGGGAAAGGAAAGGAAGGAGGGTGGGCTGATTGCTGAAATGAATGCCGTGTTGCCCCCATATCTTTGTCCCAATGAAATCCTTCTCTCCTTCAGAAGGAGAGCCAATCAATGCCCTTATCAACTGTCTCATCAGGCCGACTGGCCAAATTAGCCCTTGGCAATTCACAGAGTGACGCATAGTTTGTGTAATCAGGGAGAAATCAACATCTAAGAAACGAGAGTATCCACTTGAAAAACAGTGAGTAGAACAGTTAACTAAAGAAACGGCCAGCGACAGAAACAGATGAAGATGATGATAAAGGTCTGCACCAACAAATTACAACCTTTAAGTGTACACAGGTACTGAAAGACGCCTTAAGATGAGCTTGAAAAGACTGATATGAGAGAAATAATATTTAAACAACTAGACAGCTAATCCGGTGGCATTGGACACTTTCTTTTCCACACAGTTGGATCATGCTGGCTCACCCATTGAGACACCATCTGTACGCTTACTGCCGCGTGTGAGTGTGTTTGCATGAGAGACCTATAAAACGATTATCTGACAAATCAATAAATTACTCTTGTGCAGCAAAGTGAGTGTATGTGTGAGTTTTATACCACCCATTCTGACATTCTTGCAAAGGCTGAAATGTACTTAAAAGGTCAACTGCAATAGCATGTCTTTTCTCCTCCTCCTCCTTGTCAGTGGCACCCAGGATCTGGTTCCGCTTCTCCACTTGCTGTCACAGAGGTTTCCAAACAGCTGTGGAGGTTTAACGGTTGGAAAACAATAGCTCGTGTCTTTTCTTCGGCTCACAGACACAAGCGTCTCTTGGCTTGAGACCTTGCTGAAGTAGCAAGTGAAGAGTTAAGGGCCTTGAGGGGCAATCGGTCTTTAGTTACTTGGTTGAACAGGAGCAACAGTAAGCTGATCAAGAGGATAAATACTTCTGTTTAGTTGTACTTTCGTATATTGCCAGAGATAATATCAATAAGTGTGTTGTTTGTGTGCTTTTAGCGTGCATAAATCTAACTATGTTTAGAACACGTCCTATCCTGCCATGTGCAAGTGTAGTTAAACATCAGCTAACATGTTAACTGGCTGTTCTGACAACAGCGGGGCTGGGAATCATTAATGAACAGCAATGAACAGTTCAGAGACATACTGTAACAGATGAGTCTGTGTGTGTGTGTGTGTGTATGAATGTGTGCAGAAAGCATCTTCGATATACTACATGCAGCACGCCTATCAGCAGGCCATCACTATTGATTTATTAATGCTAGAGAATGCTGCTGCGCTAATTGAATTGAGATCCAGGAAGTCAGTTAATGTAGCTGACAGCGATACAGGAATTTAATCTCCCCAGTGCACAGAATTATGACTCTTCCCTATCTGCGCTGTCAGAGGGATAAATAGTACATCAATCTCTCTGCAATGGGCTCCACTCAGAGCTTGTGCAGGATAGATTGTAACAACCTCTCTCTGTCTTAAACCATCAACAATCGCTACTCAAGCCGTTCAATTGGTTCATTGTCTCATCCCTTCAAAAGATAAATCAAAGTTCTGGAAAAGGCTGCAGCCCAAGGCATATGTAGAATTCAAACCCCATAATCATAAAAACCTGTCATTATAAAAAGACAATGTGCTCACTATAGCCAAGTCACTCGTAACCCGATAGTTTATAGCCAACTACATTGTCCAAGTCAGGGCAATCACTCTTATGCTGCACACTTCAAAGTCCACTTCCTGAAGTCCAGTCCGGTCCAGCTGGTACCGCGCCATCCCTCCCCACAACTGTGTGCCCTTGAGAGAGTCAGCCGACATCAGCGTTTCTATGCATAAGACCACCACCACTACAACGACCACTACAACTTCTTAGGATGTCAGAACCGCAGCCGCAGAGAGGCTCCAACATAAAGTCATTAATACAGGCCTGGTTTAATGTATATGTGTTTGTACAGCTGCTATTTAGCTGCTGTCTGAAGGTAAAGGAAAGCTGTATAGCCAGGTCTCTGACAGCACTGTGAGGCGAACTGTCCAGAGGAGCTAAAGCACAGACGCTGGCAGGCAAGCCAGGCAGGAGCCCGGGGCCAAACCACTACAGTGTACTCAAAGGCACCACCACCCAGCCGGCCAAGGTGTGTGGGCCTGCTGGCTGGGATCAGATGACCCTGGACAGTCGGCATGTAGATGTGCACGTACTGTATATATAATGTGTGTGTGTGTGTGTGTGTGTGTGTGTGAACAAGAGCTGACAAAAGGCACAGAAGCAAGTCAACCATAGTGATCATATAGTACATGCATCACAAAAATTCATGACCCAGAGAGGACACATATAGCTTTCCCAATGAGAAGGTGCAATATAGCATAGAGAAACAGAGATAAACAGAGAGGAGAAGGGAGAAGGAGATGAGGATGAATATATTATACATTTATAATATAGACTAACTGGCCAGGCGAGGGTAGAAAAGAAAAACATATTTTTTTTGCTCTTTCTGTTTCTCTTCTCAGTGGTTAATGGATACATGAGTTATATACAGTACTTATTTTAGTCCCTTTAATCATGAGCTTTTATCGCATGTTCTGCCAAGACCTTCCACCAGTTACTGGTCGCGCCTGCCAAGAGAAATGAATGAAAATGTAGAGAAACCAAATATTGTGGAGCCATGGCTCAGAAGTCAAAACCAGTCTTTTTCTTCCCTTTGAAGAGCTAAGCTATAAAAGAAACACCTAACTGGGACCAGGTATTGTGTTCGCAGAGTGTGTGGATGAGAGACGAGGACAACACTTTAATTGGGTTTAGTGATATGAGAAGAATTTGTGTGGTTAATATTACCTGGCGAACGCTTGTGCAACATAAGCTCATATAAGCTATGCAAAGACAAAACAAATGGCCATGTCAGCATTTTCAACTTATGTGGCTTAAGAACATAAGAGACAACATCATTAATCATTTTCTGACATGCCTTGATCTGTATTAGAAAAAACGAAACGCAAAAGTAATTCTTGTTCTAGACAAAACATCTACAAATCACAGAGCAGTGCTGTCTAGCAAAGTCCTCAAATAAATGAGAAAACACCGAGCCCAACACAATAAACATCCCCAGAGATCAAACCCACTGCAATGATCAGAGGTGTCGACCATTATGCTGGTGTGTCCTTAATGGATGGAAAGCCTGCAGAGTGGATGGTCAGGTCTGATCCATAGGCCGCTGCATTAGACGGGGCCAGGGCTGCGGCCACTGGAGCTCTCAGGCCTGCAGAGTAGTACTTACTACTCGGGAGGAGTGGGGGACCTTCCTGCCCACAACGTTCTACCCTGTGCCCCCTGGAAAACCACAGCTGACCACCGGGGCACTGGGAAATGAAACTGAGGAAACCACGGGCCAGGCGAGAGCAGCACGGCAGCCGACACCGAGGCGGAAAAAACAAAGAGTCGAGGCCTTTTGGCGGCTTGGTGGTTGGCGCTGATGGAGGTATTAAGATATTAATTGCTTTTTGACATGATTTTGTTAAGGCAGGAGGGCAGGCCTGCGGCTTCTCACACAATGGCCAACATAATGGTGGAGAGGCCTGACGAGGCAGAATGGGTCTGGCATGGGGCTCCATGCTGGAAGGGAGAAAGCTCACAAGAGGGACCTGTTTTCATGCACACTGTCTTCAAAATGATGGTTACGAAAATAGTTTTAAAGATCACGATAACACTGATATTACTAGTAATTTACGAGGCTCATATAGTTTATGTTTTTACAAATTTTCATATTTACAATTCGGAATAATTGCAGAAATGAAAGGGCAATGAAAAGGCAAAGTGCAGATGAAACAAGGATGTGGACCAAAGTCAAACTCATTAAAGGAATAGTTCAGCATTTTGGGAAATAATGCATTTTCACTTTCTTGCTGAGGGTTAGATGAGTAGATCGATACGGCTCATCAAATATGAAGCTGTAGCCAGCAGCTGGTTAGCTTACCTTAGTATAAAGACTGGAAACAGGGGGAAATGGCTAGCCTGTCTATAGGTAACAAAATCCGCCTAACAAGCTCACTGATTAACATGTTAATTAACATTTGTTTAATTAGTACAAAAACTAAATGTAAAAATATTTCAAAAAAGTCCAACTATTACTTTTAATTCCTGGCCCAATGAGCAAGTAAAAAAAATATTGGTCAAAATGAATGTGCAGTAAAGGCTAAATGCATCTCCCATAGTAGACTGGGTTTACCCCACTGAGGTAGTAGTGCGTCAGCTGGGGGTGCAGCCTGCGTACACGACAGCAGACATAAACAGCAGTGCAGCAGTCCTGACGCAAGGCCACGGCCTCACACACACACTCCGAAAGAGGCTAAGGTTGCACTGGGAGAAGTGAATCACCAACCCCGGTGATTCAGGACACAGAACCTATACTTAAGGGCTGCTGTGTTCATGAAACTGTACTCCGCTGTATGTTTGCGCGGGAGTGGCGTGTGTCCGATGCATATGCGTATACGGTGCAGGCAGCTGCCAGGGGATGGGCAGGGAGCATTACCATCAGCATCTCTGTGGATCAAGGAGAAGCCCCCAGTAATCCTGGCCTCTCTCCAGGCTCCCACACGCCACAATTAGGATTAATCCTCCCCTCCTCCCTCCTACCAGCAGAACAACAGAGAACACTGGAGTGAGTGTCTGTGTGCGTGCGTGTTTGTCTATATGGGTGTGTAGTGTGGCTGTGGGGGGCAATTAGCCAACTTTGTACTTGGGGTGGAGATCCCCCCCCTCCTAAAACCGCCAGACGACCACTAGGCTGTGGGACTGTGGGATGGCGCACACACACTCGCAATACACACACGCGCACTTGAAATATGGAGGGAGGGTAACAAATTGACCAACGTGGTGGCGATATAAACAACTGTTTGACCAGTGGCCACATAATTGGCTGTAAAGCAGGACGAGTTCTCACTATCAGCAGGGAGTTTCTCCACAGTATTCCATCACCACAGAATTTGTCATTGTGCAGACATACTGTTTTCTCCAATTCTCTTTCTATCATTTGTTTAAATAGTCTATTACTTTTAAAAATCTATTATAGTGTAATCTTTTTGAAACAGTCAGGAGCAGTGGGGTGTATGCCAGAGTGGAGGACGTGAAACCTGATGTCAGTGTGTCTGGAGTCTCTCTGAAGGTTAATTATGGCTTTCACTTGGTTTGACAGATTACCAGCAAACAGCTAAGGTGCTGCTGCTGAGTGCAGATTAAACATCTGCAGGGCAAACACAACCCACAGGGTCACTGTGCAGAGGCTGACAGGAAATATACCCAGGTGTATTTGAGGTAAGGTTGGCTTGGCTGCAGGAATTCTTGAGTGTACAACAGATCCCCCTCACTAAATTACAAAATATGCAGTTTGTCATTGCCTTCTAACATGAGCATGGCACCATTTTTTGATCTGCCACCCCATGGTTAAGGTTTGGTTAGGTTTAGGCACAAAAACTACTTGATTAAGATCAGGAAAATTTAAAGGTTTAGGTTAAAGTTGTACTCCAGCATTGTAGTTTTGCACTTCCAAGAAGTCCAAGATAAACTTGATGACATCATCAAGGTTATCTGTGTCCGAAACACACACTTTCTTTGTTGACCCATCCATCCTCCATAAGGTGTTTTGTGGTGCTAACTGCAACAACGTCACGCTACTTTCACCTTTGCTCCTCACAGATAAAAGACCTTTTTCACAGCCGACATTTTGACTTGTCATAGCAGGGAAAGCACAGGTGGAGCTACTAACATTAATAATGCCTCCGTTACATTCAGCGTCCCAGTGTCCCTGGACCTGGCTCACCTGTCAGGTAAACGTTGTTTTAGGCGCTTGAACACACAACAAATACTGTTGTTTTTATTGTGAGGACATCATCATATCTTAGAGTACACTACCAAGATGTTGCTGCTTTTCTTTCATTCCCGTCTTCTTATCAAGTATTCCAATATATAAGGACTTTTGCGGATGGCTTTAAAGGCATATTCATGTAATTGTTATGATGAGATGTGCAAATGAATACGTTAAAAAATGATTATGATGACTTCAGTCTTGATTGTACATTCTAAGGATGGATTGTATTTGTTTAATTATAACTGTTTTTGGGCAACACAGAAAGTTGAAAAATTGTTTGCCATCTTGTATTTACTTCACTTTAGTACAAGTTACCCTCACGATGTTTGACACAGAAGTGATATTGATCTGACGCTTCAGCTAAACATCTAATAGCACACATACATAATTAGTAGTAAAAATGATGATGGAAGTAGAGATGTGCTATTTTATCTCTGACCTGTGGTTGCCACTAATGTTTTTCTTTTCTTCAGAAGTGCCCCAAGCGATTTGCCCGGTCAGCTGAATGTTGGCAGTAGATGTGAGGGTTGGTGCGTGTTTTAGCACAAGTGCCAGCAGGAGATGAGCTGGGTGGAGAGAGGTGTCAGGCTGCAAGGCCTGTAACACACCAAACCTCAGAGCTCACGCCTTCACTGCTTCACAGCTACCTTAACTGACAACTTCCGCACCACATAGGAAACAAAGATGTACATTTCTGCAATGAATTAATAACAAATAAACACAGCAGTACTTCCTCTCAAAACAGCTGCCGTGTTTACAACTGAAATACTTAAAAGCTTTACAGTTATAAAATAAAAATCCTTTTGCAATTTTCTATTAAACGACCTCTCCCACACAATCTATTATGGTATTTCCCTTGTAATAAAAAGGGAGCGCAAAATGTCCCCAATAGGCAGCTGCACGCTACAACTACAGCGTCAAAATCATTTCCAGACTGCTCCGCTATGGATCAAGGGGAAGGAGAGGCACAGGGAGAGGAAACCAAGGCAAAATAAATTAATTGCAAATGTATCGTGGAGGGGGGCAAAGGGGAAAGATTGGGGCAATTTATCTGTGCTGACGGACGGGTACAGGACCAGCAAGCTGACGATGAGAGGATGGGGAACAGCATGAGGCAACTGAAAAGCAACACAGGTGATGAGGTGTGCCGATTCAACAAAGTGAAAGATGGGAAAGAGGGAGCAGTCGGGTGTTACATGGGCAGCTCTGTTTGAGTGCATCTGAAAGCCGAGGCAGATCTGTTAATCTTTAAGAAAGCTGGCTCCTGGAGGCTGAGAGGCAGAGGGGGGAGAGTTTGATTTGGGCTGTGGCCGTGACAATGATAAACGGCCTGGGGAAATAGGCTATGGAGATCAGTCAAAACACCTGCCCTGCCCTGCATGAGCTCCACTCAACTCAAACAAGATGCGGGAGCAGGAAGTGTAGCTTGCCAGCTCAGGAGGGAGGAGGCTGCTGGTTCTGCCACTTCTCCCTTTGTTGTTTTAAAGCCACAAATACATGTACAGGTTTATCAATGCCAAGAGAGGAGCATGATTTATGGCTTTTTAACAGGATTCATGCTGTGTGTCCAAGAATACACTGACTGTGATTGTAGTAAAATGTGACGTAATGAACACAAAAAATGACATTATAAATTATAAAAGAGAGTAGATTATTGCAAAGTCACTTTCCACATACGTGTTAAATTCACTCAAAATTCTTATATATATCAATTATATATTTCTTTTAATGAAGCACAATTTGTCTATATTTTTCTTATGTTTAAAAAAAAACCTTATTCTTTATTTGGTTAGTTCTGACATCCCCTTTTGCATTAAAATATTTTAGCATAGTTGACAGTTTCCTTTACAATGGGTTACAGTTTTCACAAGGTCTTATATATCTGAACAATTTAACAAAAAAAAAAACTAAACATGGATTATATATATGAAACATTACAATATCAATAAATAAATTAATTTGACTAATGACAGAAAGACAACTAATACAATCTATAATAATATAATTAACTAGTTTTTCAGTAACAAGCACAATAAATCACTTAAACCACTGTATATCCTTTGTAACATTGTTGACTTTTCTCTTCAGATGTACTGCATGTCTGATGTATAAAAGTATTGGCACCTCCACCTTTAAACTAATGTGTTGTTAAACCCCAGAAGAAAGACATAGACTATAGAGCCTCAGTGAGAAGTGACAGGTTACATTTAGCATGACATTCTTACGTCCTTTCTATTAAAGTAGATGTTGGACATTTTTATAAAAAGGTGGAAAGAAATTACTTCACACTAGTGTGTGTGTGTGTGTGTGTGTGTATGTGTGTGAGTGTGTGTGTGTGTGTGTGTGTGTGTGTGTGTGAGACAGTAATAGCACTGACATTATGGTTTGTGTGACATTTACTCATATTCCACAGGATTTATAGGTCTCAGCGGAACAAAATGTTTTTCTGCAAATCAGTGTTGGAGAAATGAAAAACGTGGAAGATACATTCTTAAAAAAAGTAGGAAAAAAATTGCACAGTCAAAAAGTCACCAATTTGGAGGAATGACGCTGGTTATATTGATACAGTATCTCAGAAGAATAACCGTTTCATCTATGAACAGCAGAATATATTTGACTAAAAGACTTGAGTGCTAAGCTGTTAGAAGTGAATATTAAAGTAAACATAGATTGGTCCTTCTGGAGCCTACACATCCTCCTGTTTTTGTTCCTCCACTGGCATAATTCAATAAAAGCTTGACAGCAATATTATTCTGTGTTAGAGAAAGTTTTATAAGCATTAAATGGAATCAGGCCTGAAAGTGATGCACACTGGTCCTCCCATGGGAAAGAGACAGGAAGGGAAAAAGAGAGGATGAAAATATACGGTGTCCACATGACTCGACAACAGCAACATTGTTCACTGTCACACTGTGTCACACTGTTTGTAGTTTTCAGTGATTCCAGGAAACCCTAAATATACAATGCAACAGACACATTTGATCTTACAAAACATTGCAAAAGGTTTAACTGTATATTCTGTTATATATATATAATATGCCTCTTTCATATATTAAAGGATTTATGATAATGCACGGTGGTTAGCATCGTCGCCTCACAGAAAGAAGGTTCTGTTGCAAGAAAGGCTGGGGCCTTTCCATGTGGAGTTTGCATGCTCTCCCTGTGCCTGCATGGGTTCTCTCCGGGTCCTCCGCATTCCTCCCACAGACCAAAAACATGCAGGTTAGGCTGTTTGATTAAATTGCCTGTAGGTGTAAATGGTTGTCTCTCTCTCTGTGTCAGTCCTGTGATTGACTGGTGACCTGTCCAGGGTGTACCCCGCCTCTCACCCAATGTCAGTTGGGATCGGCTCCAGCCCCCCTCCATCCTCTAAAGGATAAACAGGTATAGCTAATGGATGGAACTGCTAAAGGTGTTTAAAATTCAAACAGCATCCCTTCTCCTCCGACATCCTCTGCAGCAGACAGACCCAACAGACCTGCCAAAGTGAATTTACCTAGTAAAGCGAATTACAGGGTGATAAACGATACTTTGGCAGCAAGGCGGTAAACTGCTGAGAGAAGCTAAATACTAATGTGATTTGTCAAGGAGTTTATAAGCTGTAAGTGCTGCGATGAAATGACTGCCCCCATTGGAAGAGATAAACACGAGGGGAAAGTCTTTGTTTTGCAGCCTAATCGACCACTGGGAGGCCAGCGGACAGGAAATGGTTAACATTGACTGTTGCTGTTTACACTAGTGGTTGTGCACAGAGAGGAGGGACAGTGCTTTCCTATGGTAAAGCAATGTACTGTACTGTTTAGCAGAGCAAGAACATCTTAGGACAGATACTAGACTGCTGATGTATGGACTTCTTATGAATGAACATTTTCTGCTTTAACCTCTTAATTTCCATATGGGAGATCTCTTATATCTGGGGAAACTAGATCCTAAAAATATCTCCCTCAACTTGCCCCAGACTCTACCCGATTGGCATGGACGGACACACAATCCTCCCTGCGTACACACACACACACACACTCCCTATCACTGTGGCTCTGCTGTGGGAGGCTGAAGTGGCCTTTGTGGGCTGAGCCGAGTATCTCTGTCCACTCTGGCAGGGCCTCAGAGTGCCTGCTGCTGCCTCAGCCCTGGGCACGGGCTGCCAGCCGGCCCGCCGACCAACCTCCCTGAACCCCTGCCAAGCTCCTGACGCCACCCTGGGTGGTCCCGCTTCATGCGGCTCTGGCAGAGCCCTGCTCAACTACCCCCCCCCCCCCCCTCTGGCTCCCTCGGCAGCCGCAAACAACCTCGCTGTGTTCCCAACGTGGAGCTCCACTGAGAATCAGTCAATGTTGCAAGTTATATTTTTAACATAAGGGAGGATGTGGATGTACTGTATTTTTGTAAAAAGAGAAAAAAGAATGTCTGTAGGCAGGGACGTTTATATATTTAGTCTGCATATGAATTTGTGTTTATATATTTGCATGCTTTTTTGGGTAAGTGTTACTGATGGCTCACACAGACTGAAGGGAAGCAAAGATGTCTTCTTGTTTCAGTTCATCAACCTCTGGTTAAGTCTCTCTTTGGTCTTACATAACTTTCCCCCTGATCTAACTAACCCTGTCTCTTTCTGTTTCCTATCTCTATCCTTCTGTCTCTCCCTTAGTCAATGAACCACGACCAAAAGTTAAAATCATCAAGACACAGCACTGAAATCATCCACCGGGCCAGTCGCTGCACAGGGCTACAGTGATGAGTTGGAAACCGACTGTCAAATTACACGATGAAGACTCGAGATTCTCCTGTTACAGATATCACAGCAGGCAGCCAACAAATCAAGCCTGCTTGAGCCAGAACGGCGCTCCCATTCCCAGTCTCCCTGCTTTGGAGTTGAGAGTCATGTTCCAGTGGAGCTCTGGAGGTAATTGGGCCACACTCCTACACTCCATATGACCCCCCCCCCTTCTGCTACTCTGCTGCCCCGCCAAAGAAAGCGCACTCGCTCACTCCCCGTCTCTCTTGTCTCTCTGTCTCTCATCCAGAGATTCGTGGCTCCTGCACCTGATTGCGGACGATTAAAATCATTAGAAGTCGTTAGTGGGAGTCACTTACCGCTGAGCTCGCTGTGTAGTTTGGGTGGGGTCGGGAGGAAAAAGGGGGATAGAGGGGGTGTTGCCGGA
Organism: Maccullochella peelii; assembly: GCA_002120245.1. Lineage (NCBI taxonomy): Eukaryota > Metazoa > Chordata > Actinopteri > Centrarchiformes > Percichthyidae > Maccullochella > Maccullochella peelii. The sequence continues at coordinate 176,074 of LKNJ01000096.1, read as the reverse complement.
GCTTGTGGGGGTGGGTGAGGGTGGGGTGTCAAAGGAGAGGCAAGCATCACTCTCTCTCCTCTGTCCTAAATGAAAGCATTACGAGCTGCCAGGCCCCAAATGCGCATACAGGCGCAAATATCCATCTGCCCCACCCGTCCACCTCCAACAGTCACACACACCCACACACACACATACACACCAAAACCACCCAAGCTGCCACTGATACCATCAGCGAAAAGTCTCTGAAGAAAAGCACCAATGTGTGTATTAGCAGTGTGTGTAATCACAGGGCCTTTGGGGACCCTAATGGATTAGTACACTAACACACTGTCAACTCTGGGCCAAGCTGGGCCCACACTTACACACAAAATGCTAACATTGTCAAATGACACAATCACTGTGCTGGAAAAGTCCTAATTGCCCCTGTTAGACATCACCAGAGGACTTCATAATACTCACATGACTCATTTTTGTGCCCAATGTTTTGAGCCAGTTGATTAGAAAAAGGCAACAATACAAACAGTGTATTTACACCAAGTGATCTTCATCAGCTTTATGAAAATGTACTCGCTGTCAAAAGTGTGTACAACCGCCTTATTTTGAACACAGATGCAACACAGATGTGTTTATCTCAGTGAGTTACAGCGATAACTGCAGTTGGTTAAAGCAGCCATATATTAACTTGAATGTGCTTGAAAATATGTTGCCGTTAGAAAGATCCTGTCTGTCTGTCAGTGACTGGAGTGGCTGGACAGCTGTTGAAGCCAGTGCGTGATGTGAGTGGATCACCGGGCTGTAAGGCATGAATAATAGATGCTGTTTATGAGTGTATGTTTTCCATCTGACCCCTGGGTCTACAGCGAAACCTGCAGCAGGCCTCTTAAGGGGCTGAAGGAAAGGCGGGAGAGCGAGAGAGAGACAGATGAAGCTCGCCCAGGGAGGCGATGGGTCATTTAGTGCCCAGGGACCCCCCATCAGCCATCAGTGACATGTTCAATCAGGGCTTATAGAGTTATACACAGAAAAACACAAATTTCCCTGCTGCTGCAGATACTAAACAGTGAGTGCTGCTTTTACACAGACAGCACTATAGGGACACAATGCATCATTTATGCTACAGTGAGAAGTGTCGTGAAAGCATCCTTATATTAAACCTTGGTGTGTACACTCAAGGCTTTTCCACAGATATTAACCTACAAGATATGTAACGACTTTTTAATATGACTCTGACGCATATCAAGCAGCCAAACACTGGATATGTTCAGCTCTCACGTCGCTGCAGCGGGGAAACACGCTGAGTGAGGAGAGTGAGTGAGATATTATCATGACAGCTTAGTCATTAAAAACCATTGCGGGTTCCCTTCAGTAACAGTGGCAGAACAATGTCCTGGGAGCCTGCTACAGCCTGACTAATGAAGGTCAGGCCTCGGGTGCAGGTTGTGAGGCCCAGACAGAGGGGTTAACCTGCTTCTCACTGCTGGCAATTATGTAAGGCAGCCCAGTGCTGCTTAAGAGGCTGCAGGCCTTAATACTCACACAGCTGGCCCAAGTGGAAGCCTCTCCCTAACACTGTTCCTAATGACACAGGGGTCAGAGAATGTGTATGTTTTACAAGGGTGGTTACGGTCTGTGGGTCCTGACAGTATTCTCATATGCTGAGAGGTTTTGGTTTGAGGATCAATAGCAGAGGAGGAAACAGAGGGGTCGTCACAGCCCTGATCGCTGAGGCTGTAAACTTCAGTCGAGCCTTGAACCCCCCGCTATCAACTCTGCAGCCTGTCAGAGGTCTTTACCTTCATCTCCAGGGAATGTGGCTTTGTTGTGAGGTTTCATAGTAAAGTTAGTTAAAGTACACCCCATGCTAAGAAAGACCTGTGGCTGGAGTACCACTAGGTGGCATGGTCACTTTGAACACACACACACACACACACACACACACACACACACACACACACACACACACAGATGCACACATGCACACACAAAAGCAAACCAGTGAAAAATAAAAAACACAGATGTTCATATGTGAGGCGCAGCATTGTGACATTTCAATGTGAGTAAGAACTTCTGCTGCATATCTGATTGATAAAGAGATACCAGCTGACACACATGAGAGACACAAACACATCAGAACAAAAACTGAAGTTCCAGAGCATTATGTGGAGAATAAATGCTGATCAATGAGATATTTGAAAAATAACAGAGATATAGAGATATGCACCTTGACTATCTTTGGCCTTGTACAAACAACACGATGTAGTCATAAAAGGATGACATGTCTTCAAACATTTCTCACTGTGTCATTGGAACGTGCACATCAGCTAAGTCACTGTGTGAACAATTCTCAGAAAAACTGTGCTGATGTTATTTTGGTGCTATATGAAATCACTAAGAGGAAGAATGATAAATAAGAAAGATAAAGGTTTATAGTGTGAGAAATGCATTTACTGTGTATATATATGTGTGTGTGTGTGTGTGTGTGTGTGCATTCATGTGTGCTTATTTGTTTGTGTGCTTGCGAAAGGATGTGACAGTGTCAGTGTTTGTGTGTGTGTGTGTGTGTGTGTGTGTGTGTGTGTCTGTGTGTGTGTGTGTGCAGGTGCATATCTGTATATCTGTGAGCATGTCTGTGTGATCACAGTTTTAGCCTGCTGAATAATTCAGTGTCCCCCCAGTGCGAACACTGACACTAACTGAGGGGAGCCATTAAAGATCCATGAGGAGATCATTACAGGCCGCTGCCCGGCCTTCTCCTCTGCAGCCGCCCCTCCACTTCCCTGGGGCGACTCCCTCTCCAAACAGTGGGGCCTAACCCCTCAACATGAGCTCACTCTCCTGCCCTGAGCTGCTAGAGGGGCTGGGGGTCAGAGGTTAGCCAAGCAAAAGCATGACCCACGGCACTAATGCACTTGTAACACTTAAAAACACTTTGGCGAGAGTTAAACAGAACACGCTCTCAAGGAGGACCACACAGAGGGCCCGCTGGCTACTCTTTCTCCTTTTTTTCCCCTTTTCCCCTCACTCACTACTTGGTCTGCTCTTGCTGTTTCTTTGGCTGCTCTTCAGGCCAAAGTCAGAGGAAAGTGAGATGTGTAGTTGCTGTCTTCCTTCCTTTTCACTTTTCTGTTTTATTTCCTAGCAAACTGATACACTTTTGTTTATTCAGTCCCATGCCTTGGACTCAGCTGTCATAAAAAACAACACAGATGATGTCTGTTGCTGTTTTCAGAAGTAGGCAGTAAGCACTATAAGGGGCCTAATGTACAGCAATGTGCATTAAAAAAGCATAAAACCCCAAAATATATACACGTATCTTGACTGCAGGTTCACTCTGTGAGCACTGCGTTTACAGCAACTTCTGAGCCGACCTATGCACGATAAGCATCATTTCACATGTCCACTCCGGCCCGCTGCACCTCGGCCCCCTCCCAAGAGACCTCAGACTGTTATCGTGTCAGGTGAAACCATCAGAGTGGGCCGAGGGCATCGCACACACTGCCAGTCAACAATTAGCTCACATTGGAGGTCCCTCTTGGTGGCAAATCCAATCAGGCAGGAGTTAGCACTGGCTGGCCTGCCTCTGCCCAGCATCACACAGGCTGATACACCTCTGAAAGACACTTTGGCGAGCAGATTTGATTTTCTTTCGCTGTAATCATGTCGGCCTGAAAAGCTGACTTTTCCATAGATTTGAGGAAATACTGCAAGTACAGAGTGTGTTCTCTGCTGTTGTGTAAAGCGTGCTGGGGGTTACTTTATTTACATATTCTCATGATGTGACTTGAACTAGGGGTGTTTTCAGTTTAAGCTGAAAAATCTTTAACACTCGTACCTTTTGCATCTTCCGATCTAGCAGATTAAGGTAACCCCATGTAAACCTCTACTCCACCTCCATTTCCTTGAAGGCAATCGTGGTTATATGTTGTTACTGTAAAAAGCCTCTTAAGGAGGTCAGGCTGGTATCACTTTTTACTGATGGCTGGGGTCAGAGGGTCAGCCAGCCATCAGAATGACAGCTGTCATTTGACTGATCACCAGCACCCCTCTTCCCACCAGGAAGTAGAGGTGTGTGTGTGTGTGTGTGTGTGTGTGTGTGTGTGTGTGTGTGTGTGTGTGTGTGTGTGCGTGCGCGCTGGAGGCTGTGAAGTGTGTGGTTAGTTGGCAGGTCAGCGGTGGGCCTAGAGTGGTCTGGCTCCAGCCACCACGGAGCTCTCAGGCAGCAGTGGCAGCCCAGAGCACTGACAGATAGTGGGCATTATCATTTGTTAAGTGCCCCCTTCGCCTCTGGTCAGGAACACTTAACACTGCCTGTGGTCACTAAATGCTGCTGGACTGCCGGTAGCAAGGTAAAATATTCATTGTCGCGGAGTGGTGGTTTTCCTCTGCACCAACACTAAAAGCCTGGCTTGGTTTTGTCTTTTTAACCAGGGCCCTAAAACCAGGCCGCACAGGAGTGGCCTTTTACTGGACAATATAATGGACCTCAATAGGATCTGCGTACCTTACCACAAAATCACAGGCATTGAAAAGATTCAGCCACAATGTGGATGGAAGATCTGTAAAATACAGGACAAATATAGAAAGAACTGTAATTAAAAAAGTAACATTTCTAAAAAGAAATGCCTTTGTTTAGTAAATTTGACATGATAAGCAATATGATCACTAAATTTGACAATTTGCATGCTTTCATTAAATCGTAAGCTAACATGAGTGAGCACAATTGGCATTTTGGTTTACGAACAGATGTATTTTTGAGGGGGATTTTTTTTTGTCCAAAAAGTCCAACAAAAAGCTATATTTCTTATTTAGGTCGGCAACCTTTGCTTTTTCCTTTTTCAGTGAAAGAGTGAGTCACCGGTGGTACGCTTGCATTTGGAAGATGTTGCTGCTGGTAACCTTCATGAGTGCATCACTGACAGCGGGGGGACTTCCAAGAAGACCCTAGCAGCCTGTCCCCTCTTTAACCAAACCACATGGCATTTACAACGGTGTCAACACGCTGAAAAAACTGAGCAAGTGTACTTTCTTAATGCTGACTTGTTGTTCTGTGTCTGTTGTGGCCACTGTCTGCAGCATTGTTGGATGTCAAGTCAGAGTAGTTCAACAGACCCTCCATTTTGCCTGGTTTTAATGGGGTTGACAGAGGAGCTCCCACCTGTGGTGAGTCTGGCATTTAGCAGCCCATAAACTTCTCCCCCCTCTTTCTCTCCCTTGTCACTCCTCTCTCTTTTGCTCTCTCAGCCGTGCACGCACAAATGCACTGCAGTCAGTATCATGTGCTCGTTTCCATGTGATCTGTTTCCAGTTTCGTCTTCGTCCCAGTTCAGCTGCAGCCTATGGTGTCTGAGCACCACAGATCCAAGTTAGAGGCGAGGGTGGTTTCTCCCCCAGTCACCTCAGACTGGCTCCCTCTTTGGCTCTCTGGGGCGGGATGAGGGGCTGGGGGTTGTGGGGATATGGCTGAGGGGAGCCGTGCCCCCAAGGGTGCTTGGTGGCATGCTTGGTCAACCTAGGCACAGCTCACAGGAGGCTTGAGGCCAAGCAGTAGCCGGACTGTGGCAGGTGTGGCTATGGGATATGGGAGGAAACAGCCACATTCATAGCCACACACTGCTGCTGCAAGATGCAATGCCTCCTGTGCTCTGCAGAAGTTAACACAGTTATACATTAAAATAATTCATAAACATATGGAAATGGAAATACAGTGTGTAGGGCTGCTGTTGTTTACTAATGGCTCATTGTTCATGCAGATGCAGATTGATCTCTCAGATGAAATGAAAAACCAGAGGTGCATATGACTCACTCAAACACTCTTACAATCATACCTAATAACTAACTTAAAGGCACTGCAGCAAATATCTGAAAAAGAGAAAGGAAAAAGGGGCAGAATATGACTTTTATATTACAGAATCCCTGCAGGATAAAAAGGCATTTGAATAGTATGTAAAGGATGGCCTGGCCTACAGTGTTGTTATACGCAAGTCAGTGAAGAACATATGCTGGATTTATTACCCACTTCAATCATAGCCTGCAGAAATGGATATAAATTGAAACAGAAAGCAAAGTGTCTTTCATATCTGCAGAAGCCAAAAAAAAAGAGAGAAATGCAGAGTTGAAGATGAAATTTCATCTGTGTTGTAAGATATTCTTTCCCAGCGACGTCGGGCATGAGCCAGGCAACCACGAGGACTCACAGGAGTGAGTTTGAAGTTACTTTAAGCATATTTACCCAATATTTGTCATTAGGCAACTTACAAGTCAGAAAATGAAAGCTGACCATTAAAACCTCATTGAGGGGCTGAGTAACACGAGGTCACGAGGCATCAAATCATTGCAGCATGACTCCACTCAAACCACTCTGGGAGGGCTCGCAGGCGGTGTTAAACCTTAGTGGTTGTGTGAGCATCTTTCTGTCTAAAGAGAGTTCTGGTGAACTTATCAAATACATACTTCGTCTACTGAATATCTGAGGTTGATAGCTTGTAAATGCCCCCCACACTTCCAACCGCAACACACGCACAAAACTACATGGGAGAGTTAAGGACAGCGTTAGGTTGCTGTGGTTTGCTAAGACCAGGTGAGACCTACGCCACTGTTTCCATGGCAGCAGACGGACACAGTGACGGCAGAGCTGGTGGCTGGCTCTCCTTGCGTCAGGGAAAGCTGCTGGTGGACTTTGGGGAAATGTCAGACAGTGCAGGACTGCTGTGTAATTTGCAGCAATAACATGTTTCTGAGAATGGCATGTATGATGTTGAGGGAAACGCTGCAGGTTGCAGGCAACGCTAGAGATTTATCAAGTAGCATCTCTTTGCTGCAGACTGACAAATCTATATTTCAATCTCATATGTTCACTCTGATTTAATTCACATGTTAGAGGACATGAGCCCAGCAGACATGGCCTCTGGTCACAGGTGTCACCACTGTCATCATTATGAAGATTACATTCCCACGCCGGCTGACTGTCGACACAGCACAAGGGCCGAGTCACGGTCTTTCTCATGAAACCACGGCGATGGCCATCAAAAAACCAATAACTTCCTCAACACGCCGGCTCACTTCCGCCTTCTGTATGTGGGGACCTGCCGTTGCTATGGCTCCTAGGCCAGCGTTTGCGTGCGAGCAACTTAGACAGCCGTCTGGGGTTTTCACGCACACATAACAGGAAGAGGCTGGTCGTACTTCTCAACCGTTTCTCACTTCTGCCTTCTTGATTTAGGGAAGACTGGGGAGACGCACAGACACAATAGACAGCAACTGTGTTCGGCCAAGGAAGTTTACCCCCCCCTCCATGAAAAAAAAAAATAAAAATAGAGCAAGCGTACAAAAATATGAGTGATGTGTAATAATGATGATTCATTTTCCTCAGCACTTCTGACCAAACTGAAAGTAACAATTCTCTTCTTCTTTGGAAGCAGGTCTACTTTCCTCATTAGCATAATGGAAACATCCAGCTAACGAGTGAAACGTTGTGACAACCACAAGTGTTGGATGAGGTGATTCATATCTGCCTCTCATCTCCAGGCTGTTGACCGTTGGCTTCGACAATGCTTATGTAAACCGTGAGTCACGACACTGTACTTGTGCAAACAATTCAAAATAATGAATGACACTTTTTCTTTAATTTTATTTAACTAATCAAAGGCCATAGGCTTTCAATTGAGGGAGTGACACTGCTTAAACCTTGAATATGAAAAGGGTTCTGCAGGATTAAGAATCACAAATATGCCCACACATCAACTTTGACCTTTAGTGACTTGAAGTATGAAAACTGGCTGCCAAAAATATGAGAGACAACCACAGCTCTCTTGGTTTAAGCACACAATGTGCTTCTCTTAAGAGGAAGAAGAAAATAAAGAAGGTGCTGAAATATCAGGGTGGCAAAGTAGGTAGCCAAGTGTAAATGTTAAGCAACCATAAGAGTAGCCTTAGCTGCTCAGTGGCTGTGGGAAAGTGCACAGCATGTCTGTCGCATGGTTAAGTCTTTCTCAGAGCACAGAGTTGTCAAGCCACAGTGAGGCAAACTCTACTGTAAACTCATACTGGAACCCGTCTGCGGCGTGAGCTGTGCCAAGGCAAGTCTTCCCCATGCCAACCTGTCTCTGATTTCACTCAACTACAGCAGGCAGGTCTGCACTCTGCATATAACAAACAAACCTAAATCACATTCACACACACTGAAACCTTTCAGCAAAATGTAAAATCACTTCAGAAAAGCAAAAGTTTCAAGTTGTGAAAGGTTACAGCCATTCCATCATGAATATTTTATATTATGGCTTATTTTGAAAAGAGATTCAGGTTTCAAATGATGAATATCTCAGTTTTTGCAGGTTTTTTGTCGAAACTTTTTTTTGTTTTATTTTTAAACTGTATTTGCATAAAGCAGCTGTATCACTGGTGTGACAGCAGCCTAAAACACACAAAGGCCATGAACTGTGAGCCGCAGCAAATATTAGCTTTCTAGCCGTGATGTCTCCTTATCTACTTTATGGGCACATATCTTGTCCTGCACCTTGATTTGATGAATAAAAATGTGTAATGTATAGTAGCCCTCACGCCAAACATTGTTTTTAATGAGAGCTACAGTATGTCAAATCTAACAGCATCTTCTGTGGAACGATGGCTCACACACTGTTAGTGATGCAACAGGACAATTTATTCTCACACGCACATGAAACAGTGACAGCTCACTGAAATATCAGTTGATGTATATATACTAGGTTACGTTGCAGTGGAAAAGTGTGTATGGGTGTGTGTGGGTTTGTTGAAACCATTTTTTTGCGTTTTGCTATATTGTGAGGTACATCAGTGTGGGTTGTTGTGACACACTAATATATTTTTCTCAAATGACTTTTGTCAGTAGTTTCACTTGTGTCTCTTGATGGTTCTAACTGAAAGGAAAATTAAATTTTCCAATCAACCAATCCACAACTGCATGAGGTCAAATCAGGACTTTGACAATGGCTAAATCTGTGTATTTATTGTGTATGTGTGCAGGTTTATGTACTTCATCTCTGTGACTCAGATAGCACGTCGTGGTTTGTGTGAGGGTGAAGCTGATGCCTGTAGCAGTGTTGAGATGACTCAACTTAGCAGAACCTAGCCAAGAGTTCTGGGTAAAGAGGTTTGGCTAACCAACACCGTGAGAATGCGGCAACATATGTCCTGTTCTGTGGCAACATCAGCCTCGTTCCTGGTCTCTCTCTGTACTTGGCGCAACAAAGGTGTTACACTGCTTTAGATTTTTGAATATGCAAAGACCCAAGTTGTTTGTGTAATACCATATTAAAAACATGCCTTGTATTAAATCAAAAGAATTGGAGTGAGTAATTAGATGACGTCCTGGGTGTGGTAGTGCATCACTCATCAGTAGAAAGCCTAAATTTATCAAAAGGACCAAAAAAGAATTTCAAATCCCAGCCACACATGACTCAAAATCATTCCTGATTAGTTGGCGATATATCATGATGAGCTAAAATAGTCACAATCACTATTCTCTAGTTAAGTAATCTGCTATTTTACCACATGATGAGCTATTTACACAGTTTGAGTCTTGGTTAGCCAAGCTTTACCATACCGCACCCATGTCATGTGCCCACAGATCTTTGCTGCTGCTTTCAAGCCTATAGGCCACAATCATATTCACCTCTGGCATCATGTGACTCCTTGTCACCATGGGTCCTGAGCCAAGGCTGTGGGAATGGCAGAGCGCTATCTACTCCCACTCCAATCATTGTTTCCCCTTTGTAGTGAGCCCACAATAAGCTCCTCATGTGGGTTAGAACGGGGCCTTTGATAAAGCCAGTGCCACTATATCGTCTGATCTATCACCTGCTGTATGTAAAACAGCCTGCTGGTGTGTTTATACAGTGCAGTTTGAAAAAGACAGAGGTTCACTGTGGAGACTGCAGAAAGAAAACAGGACAGATGATGCTATGATGTGTCTGCAACATGTATGTTTGCATTTGACACATTCACAAAATGTTTTAGGAAAATTGCAGAATTTAGGCTCACATTAACAAAATTGCAAACACAAACATGCAGACTGCACCAAACTCGTATACACTCACATGCACTCAAGTAGCACTACAGCGGAAACCAAATCCCCCTAGTCTTGTCACGAAATGCTCGTCAGTCTGTGAGCGATGTAGAATAGAATCTATATTCATGTTACATTCACATACACACACACACACACACACACACACACACAAGCAGATAAAAATACAGAAAAAAAAAGAGACAGTTCCTTCTCGGTTGTCTGCACAGCAAGCAAGCCACCAACCACAACCACAAAGCCCCAGTATGTCAGCAAGCACCTGGCTATACACCCGCTCCCAGACAGACAGGAGACACGCACACACTCTCACACACACACACACACACACACACACACAAAACAATCTGCACACAAGCACCTAAAGATGCACAATTTGTGTGGAAGAAGATGCAAAAAGCACCTGCTTCTTTCAAAGCATTGCCATATAATGTATATAGGTGAAGCAATGCATGGATCACAGTGGGAGTCACATCGTTTTTGTGTCTGTGTGTGTGTGTGTGTGTGTGTGTGTGCGTGCGCATATGTGTGTGTATTTTACGGATGAACCCAGCAGCCTCTAGACCTATTTACAGCAATGAGCGTGGGAAACAACATGAGAAGTGTTGTCTTCAAAACTGAGAGACTGTACTAAAGCACTATCATGTGCTACATCTACATGAAACATAAACATAAATATACTCCATATGTACTGTATTTACTATCTTTCTCTGTATATGTCCTTTACACACACATCAGATAAGATTTGATATATAAATACACATTTATATATCTAATATTCCTCTCTCTTTTATAATTGTTGGATCATTATTATGGAAAAGGATTATGCATAATATCATAGTGATATATTTGATACAGTTAAGGAATTTAAGGTTCTATTTCCAAGCTTGCAAAGGTGCCACACACTTAAGATACAGGCCGGCAGCTATAGGTATGTATCTGTATATGGACAAATATACGTGTAGACGTCTGCACACAAACACAGACACATAAGTTAGTCTTGGTAGATGATGAGACAGATTGAGTAGATACAGTGGAAATATTTGTCAGCATTACAATAATGACACACACACTCTGGCTCAAACCAGCATGCCACAGAGGACGTCTCTCTCAATCATCTCCACACACAGCGCTCACCCTCTTTACTGCATCATTGTATTGTTCCTTATCGCTGCAAGCACTTAAATATTCAAGGCGCAAAGGTGTTAAAACCACATGACCAGCGTGGATATTCACAACTTTCTCATTTTCATGTTGGTCTCCGCCAGTTACTAGCATCATTATCTCAAATTCTGTGGCGGTGTTTGTCTGTACTTGACCTCTGTAGCACTTTTTCTGTGTGGTAGTCATCAATTTCAGATGAGCATACATTTCAGTACAGTTTCCTGTTTTATTGTGTGTGTGTGTGTTGGAGATAAACAGAAGGCCGTATTACTTAAATTAGTAGACAATTTAGCGATTACAACAAAGTGTATAACATTACACGCAGTCCAAAGCTATAGCTTCAACAGTAAAATATGGTGTTTAGTAGTTTAGTGAATGTCCTGGTAAAAAAATATAATTAATTTGGAATAATAATAATAATTCTACATAACTCCAACATATATATCACACCCCCCACCAAAATGAGCTTGTTTCTTTTTTTAAGCTTTTTTTGTAGCTGCTAAGGTTTTGGAATTGTTTTGGTGAAATTTGCAACAACATTGCGAACTGGATTCTGAGTTGCCTTTTCTTTCTACTAAGGTTGCAAACCTAAAAACAGTCACAAATATTTATTATATTATTTATTTGGGACTATTTTCAGCTGCGGATTTGGTGTGATTTGAGTATTTACAGCAGCAGGATGGTGGATGTGGGATTTATTTAAAATAAACTACAGTGCCCATGTTCATGGTAGTGAAGGAACATGTCACCCAGTGCAACAATGGAGATAGCACAAAGAAATAAGCTATGTCAGCCTTTAGCTACATAGATAATACTTGTTAGTAGGATCAGTTCACTGTTGGTTTGGGTATTTTCGTGGATTTTTTTTTACTGTGGCCACAGAGATGGAAACTGCTTTTTTGTCTGGCTTCTCCATGCTTGAAGTCAGGAACACATTAAGTGACGTTTCCTGCAGTTTTTAAGGGGGAAGTTTGTGACCGTGGAACATTTCTTCATGTAAATCTCAACCAGTGTGCAAGAACCGCTGGCTTAAAAAGTGTGGTGTCTATGAGGCAAGCAATCCAACATTTTCTAAAATTACTATTTTCTTTCTTTCTACGAACATTTCTAGGAGTGAATTGGACCCAGACCTGTTGGGTCGATCTGCATTTCCTCCTCTGAATAATAGCACTCAAATGCCTGAGGAGCCCCTTCCATATCAAACGTCAGTCTGAGCAGTCTGATTCATTAGAGGCGGTCTCAAGGTGCTCTTTGACACTACAGGCACTATGTAGCATACGTATCTTTAGACCTTTAGACGGGTGAGTGGTGTGAGAGGCTGAGTGAAGCAGGTTTATGCGGTACACCTACTCTGCTGGTGTGCACCCTTGAGCTCCACCAGTCATCAAGCCTGCCAGCCAGTCCGGGGGGCCTGGGATGCATTAGAGGCCGGGGGAGAGGCCGCCCTGAGTGGCCTTCATTAGGAGCAGCAGCACCCCCAACACACACACACAGTCCCACAAAGGAAACACTGTATGTCTCCCTCAGAATAAAAGCCAGCCCTGGATCATACATCAGACATGTGTAGCGTCTGCTGAGTCTGGTTCTCGACTAGTGAGGAGGGCCCGCCAGTCCCGCCGAGGGATTCAGCTACACACACACACACACAAAAGGAGAGCGCGCAGGCATGCGTTACAATGGATGACAAAGAGCAATGAGCGCTAATATTAAAGAGCACAGAGGATGAACGGGGAGGCAGAGAGAGACAGGGAGACTTGAGAGAGTGTTTGTGTGTGTGTGTGTGTGTGTGTTTGGGGAGTTGAGATAGTGTTAGGGGCCGTCAAGAGCACCCTGTGTCACCATCACCTCATAAAGCATCCTAATGGACGTCGCTCCTATTTGTCAAAGAGAGAGACAAATGAAAGAGAGGCAGTGCGAGGGAGGGGTGAAAGAGAAAGTGAGAACGACATTTTGGAGAAAAATGGAGTGAGCTATTATGTTACTGGCTTTCAAAAGACTATAAAAGCTTATGCACATATGCCTACATTTACAGTTTCACGGACACACACAGACACAAGCGCACACACACATGCTCAAACATAGCTGTGGATTTCCTGAGCCCCCCTTCCCTTGTTCTAGGTCAGTAAAACCCACCGAAGTACTGAAATGTGTGGGCTGCCATATGAAAGCAGGTCACTGCTGCAAGCACCCACACACTCACACACACACACACACACACACACACACACACACACACACACACACACACACACAAACAAATCAGTGGCAGGGTCTTGGGTGGGAGGGTATGGTTTAGATGCTGCCCATTACACTGAGTCACAAAATTCTGGGCAAGACAAACATGCCCTTTTTGATTTAAACAAGTGCAGCGTTACATCTTCTAAACTGCTGTTAATAAAGTGGATAAATATCTGGTTAATTTATAAATTGACTTGTTTACTTCACATAATGCACATGCATTTTCATGTGCCCAAATGTGAAGGCAGCAGCTTTAAAGCCCCTATAGTTGTTAAATGTGTTAGCTTTTTTAAGAACATCACAAGTGTGTTTAACAGAGTTACTATGACTATATTACCTTAAACAGACCAGTCAGTCACATGTACACACATGAGCATGACTAAAATAGACACATTGGACACAAAGAAATTCCTTATTAATCATGCTGATTAAGTGATGTTAAGTTAGTCTTTGGTATGTTCATTAATCTTTTGTGTGAACCTCTTGGCCTCGCAGTAACAAAGGTTTTAATGGGTAACACCAATATTTCTCATGTTTTTTTAAATATTAACTGCAAAAATATTAGATTTGTTTTTTTGTTTTGTTTTTTCACATGTGCGCAAACAATAAACCGCACAAGTAATTTGGTTAAAGCAGCTGTATTATTCTTGTTTCTCACAAACACACTCAGTCATGTGTTATCATGCTGCAAACTCTCATGTTATCTCTCACATGCTCTAGTTGGTATTTGGTCTAAATGAGACTGAATAACAAACACTCAGTCAGGTACAAGTTGTCAAACTACTAGTAGTACTAGTACTACTACTATTGATACACTATGATATACTATGAGTATTTCCACTGCATGCTACTTTATACTTTACTACACTTCGGAGGGAGATATTGTACTTTTTACTTCACTACATTTGTTTGACAGCCACAGTTTCTGGTGGCTTTACAAATTAATAATTTACATACAAAACATATGATCAGTTTATAGAATCCAATACAAAACATAAAAATATTAAACTAGCCAATATAAAATAGTTAAAATTTGGTCCACATTGGCCAGCTGCATTAAAACGCTGCTTACACACATACAAGTGTATCAGTAATAACAATTACATTTTATTATATATAATAGTATAACAGTGAAAGGGGGGATTCTGCCTACATAATGAGTACTTTTACTTGTAATACTTTCGTACATTTTGCTGATAATACCTCTGTACTTTTATTTATTCTAAAGGTAGGGCTTTAACTTGTAATAGAATATTTTTTACTTTGTGTTGGTGCAATTTTTACTTAAAATGAGCTTAATGTGTCTTACACAACTGTGTAACTAGGCAACGGAGCACTTCATTTACATCTTAAATTGCTACAGAACTACACTAATTGAGTTGATCACAATGTCACTGCTTTTTACAGTGTAAATGCACTGTAAAAAAGCAGTGACACACTGGACATAATGACTGTTTTCATGCAACAATGCAGCGACACATGCTCACACGCACACAGTGTCTAAGTTAACCACTGTGCATCTGCTGTACAGGAACATCCTGCCCCACACAGACTCGCATGCTTGCAGGCTCGTCTGTCACATCCAAAACCCATGTCTGAACCACAGGAAATACGCATGAGCACACACATAGACACAAGTACATGCACGCATACACGCACAGGTAATAAAACATGGTGAGAGTAGCAGTCTGACATATACTGCAACTCCGCATAGCGAAACCCTCAGCTACTCAGAAAATAGGCATTTCTCAGGAGCTACATTTCAGCGGCAAAAAGAAAAAAGGACAGCGTTGCAACATTCCACCTGTGTTAGCTCAAAACATCCCGAGGATGCACTGAGGTCAATGGGATGAGTTGGGTTTGTGGCAAGACCATGGTCTGCTCTATTCTGGTCTGGCTGGGGCTGAGCTGTGTGTGTGTGTGTGTGTGTGTGTGTGTGTGTGTGTGTGTGTGTGTGTGTGTGTGCGTGCGTGTGTGTGTTGAGCGTTGGGGCATTTGGGGTAACTGAGGTCTCGGGTTTATGGGTGCTTTTATGTGAGGCTGCAGCACTTCACCCTCCAGCTGCACTGCTGCCATGATGTGGTGCCTCTGTGTACCTCAAAGCCGAGTGTAAATTTACCACTCTGGTGAAGAGAAGTGATTCACAAAACACACAGGCACAATGTGATAAGCATTGTGAACCAAAACATGATAAAACTAGAGGGCTCTCTGTGGAGTGTTTAGCTTGTTTTATCACTCATTGTCCTGATTCGATTTTCAAAGTAATAGCAACTGAATCTGATGCACATTTAGCACCCGACACATATGTCACATATGTTATATCTTATCACCAACACTTGAAAGCAGCATTAGGCAGATTACTAAAACTCCTCAGTGGATTCACAAGTCCATTTGACTCCAAATTTCAGAAATACTGCTATAAAAACAGACAAATCACCTCGGTCTAAGGTAAGACAGTGTTGTGTGTGTTGCTTTCCTTATGTTCAAAGAACATCTATAAATAAATAAATGTACCTACCTGCTAGGAATGAACAGAAAAACTTGGAAGTTGCTGATCAGAGTAAGTTAAACCAGCTTGTACATGTTTACAGTGTGTAGCACAGAGCGAATGCAATTTCTTCTCTTTTAACAAGCATTGAGACTTACTTCTCATGCTCCACCGCTATGTATAGCTTCTCTAATGACCATGAATAGAGACATATGCATAGTATATCCATTTTTTCAGCCACCACTACGTTACTGGAAAATATAAATTCTTATCAAAAGCACAGACTATTTAACTTCACTTGTTCCTCTTTGAACACCCTAATTTAAATAATGAAATCACTATGATTGAAGACTGATGTGATGTCATGTGTTTCATAAAAGGTACAAAGGAGGAACTTTTTGACAGCCGTAAATTGTCAGTTAAGCCTAGACAGCTCATTGCCAGAGGGTGTGAAGGTTTTGAATCAACCTGTTGTAAAGGAAGCTGGATGCCCGGTCTTTGTGTTGGCACAGTTTCTGAAAAACAGGAAGAGCTTGGGGGAAGGGGGTAGGATGGAGGGTTTACTACCTGTAAACATGGTACATTTGTCTTAAAGAGCTACAGCAGGTGCCAGAGGTACACTGAAGGAATACAGCTGTCACGATGTTATGCACTTAATCATGATCTTCACACAGGATCATTGTTCCTGACAATGTCGACTTTCTCCATAAATATCCACGTTGCAGTGACAGTGCTCTCCTACTGTCACGGCCCATCATGGACTTTCTGTTGTCTCGGTCCTGCCACAGGTTAACTTTTTACATGTAGCTATCCTCAGCAACTCTGGGATACGGCCTACTCAGTGTGTGGCAACATGGCGCTCCCACTCCCCTCCTCTCTGTGTGGTTACCACAGTCAAGTCTCCGTGTCTGCTGGAGCCAATAAATAAATAATGGGCCCGGTGATCCCTTCCAACCGTGATACTGCGTGCTGAAACCACTGCATCTGGGAGTGCCTCGCTTACAATGACAACAACAGCATAGAAACACACACAAGTGACACACACAGACGCAGACTAATGCTGAGCTGGTCACAAACTAACTTCTCATACAGCCGCAACCTTCGAAAAACTCTTTAGAATAACGGCTTCAACTGTTCGGCTGCTGAAGTGTTTTCACGCCAGTTTATTTAAAATGTGACTATTTCTAAGTTTTGGCATTTTTATTTCTTACACTGTCTTGTGCAAACTTCCTCTTTGGGGGTGCCAGTGCTTCTAAAAATACTGAAAATTATCTTGAGAACTGCCAGAAAAAATCTCTCTGTTAAAAGTGTCTTGTGTGAACATGAGTTATATGTAAAACTTCCATGTAAAGTCAATGGGGACTCTTTCAATCTGTGTGTACGTCACATCTGCGCAATGTTATAAATCAGAAGAATAGACTATGCTGTACTGAAAGTGTACAGGAACATCAGTCAATGGAATGAGCAGTGTAATATAATTAGAAGAAAAAGGCCAGCATGAGGTGTGAGGGAGCTGGTAGGACATTGGACCCGTGTATGCAGCCCAAAAACGGGCTCCCATGGCCTATCCTAGAGGCAGGCAGGACCGTGGTGTTTGATGCAATGACGGCCACTTCATTATAAAAGCCTCCTCAAGTCCCACGCTGCATTCCACGTTTATAGGGAACATATGGGGAAGCCTGCAATTTTTAGACCACAAAATAAGCCCCTTTGCAGCTGGACGCACGACCGCACTGGGTCCTTTTTGCCTCGCGAGCCACACCCGAGAGGCGTAGGACCACTGACAGTGATTAAACCACCACAGTTTTCTCAGCAAAACAGGAGTTATATTAAGCTTAAATACAGGGGCTTGATAAACAAGGCCTGGGCAGGGGAAAAAAAGAATTGAGTGAAAGACGGCCACAATGATCTTCAGACTATTTTCCCCTCACGGTCATGGGCAGTGCAAAGCCATGAGATACATTTCAAAACATGAAGCAGATGTTTACCTAGACAAAGAAGAAAAAAACACAGAGCGGACTGAGGACGGAGAAAAAGGCCTTGACTCCAGCGCTTTCTTCAAATGTCTTTAGACTACACTACAATGGAGCCAATTCCCATTCTTGCACAATTCTGTGGGATAGTCCTATATTTGTTTTGCTTTTCTCTATTCCTCATTGAAAATTCAGATCCAACATCTCTTACCACAAATGGACAATAATCGGAAACAGTCGCCCCTTGTGAAAACAGCTAGCAGAAAAATATATTACACACTTAAATTAAATCTGAAAAACAAAACGTGAATTATTACCAGAAACATGTCTCACTTCCACAAATACATGCACGTAAAATGATTATAAACTGAAACAACCACAAGCCGATGTGCTGTGAGAGCAGCACGCTGCACTCTCGAGCATCCCCTTTTCTAAACAAACACAGATGAGAACAGACCAGAACCCTGCAGAGACCCTCCACTATAGCAGACCTGAGGAAAAGCACAAAAACAAAGTTGCAAATGTCTTACAACTACCTAATTTATTCTTAAGCTAAAGAATCTTAAATATCATTCAGCACAAAGGCTGAGCCATCATGCCCCTGGCAGAGAGCAGTATTTCCCTGTGGGCCTGTGTGACAGCAGTACCTCTTGTTGAGCAGAGAGACACAGAGCTGTAATCTGTCCCTGGGCTGGCAGGCCGGGGCCGAGGCCATGTCGGGAAGCAGCAGAGGTGTTAGAAGAGGAAGCCTCGCTGTGTGTGAGGTTAAGTCAGAGGCCTGTAGTGGCCGCGTGGACGGACTGATAAAAGCCCTGGGGCCGCGGCTGTGGCCTCAGCGTTCGGCCACACTTGCCGACACGCCGTGTCATTTAGCCCGCGCTGCCGCCTAACTCAACGGCAACTGCTCATTTACAGGGCAGTGCGGGCTACCAGGAAGAGCGGCAAGCTCTCTCTCTCTCACACACACACACACACACACACACTCAGAACATGGTACTGTATATACACATACAAACACATGCTGTGGTCCATGCAGCAGTTTTGTCCAGCAATTAGCAGAGGACAACGTGGGCTGACATGCATACACAAAGCAGTGTGAAACAGAAACAGAACACACACACACACAGGTTTCCAGGGATGGCAATTGGGTCACATGAGTGACCAGACGGTGGTTTGGGTCTGTTGTCCCATGGCCAGACATGGTCAGTGTGTCACTGAGACACAGGAGAAAGGAGAGAGGAAGTGTGGATACCACAGGTTTGCAAATGCCAGTGATTTGTGCAGTCACACACACACAAACAGGCAGAAACACACATATACTCATGTAGTACTGCAAGATTGTCAGGTTAACAGTACCACAGCAAACAGTTAGTCTTTCTCTGACTGCACATTTATCACTCCGTACGTCAATTCATTTCTGTATGAATCTGAAGCAAGATGAATCATTTCCTGTTTTTCTCACAACTGCAGAAGAATCGTTCAAATAAATAGCATCAAAACTACAGAACAAGAAAAGGCAACATTGGCATCAAATCACATCTCAGGCTGATACTGTACAAGTAGTAAATCAACCTAGAAAATGAAAAGGTGTGAAAACCACAATCAGGTTAAATCGCTTTGCACTTTCAGAGGGGGAAAGAGACTTCACTAGCCCACAAGTTTTTGGGGTTTTTTTCATACTGCACCAGCAAGTTCAGTTAAAAATCATAAATATATGGTAAATGTTTTTAAGCAATGCCACAGAATTTTAGCTGAAATAAATATGTTAGGGGGCATGTTTAAATTAAGGCGAGTTCAAATCAACAACAACAACAAAAAAAAGACTAAGACTGAGTGCCAGTAGAGGATATAATCTGAAAGATATTGAAACAGGAGAATGAGAGAGAAGAGGACCCAAGGCAGAGTGGAGCAACTTGGCAGTGCTGCTTCTAATGAGACTAAGATTATGATACTATCAAGTGGTAAGTGAGGGTGGAGGTTTTGCAGGCCCAAAACCACCGGTTCTTACAAACACAGATGTGCTGTGAGTCAGACAAACATAAAACTAGCACAGGACATACATACACAGTCAAGAACGACATGCTCAGTGTTGTTCAGCAGTTAGAGACACTTTCCTGTCTCCCAGCAGCGGCTAAAGCCACAGTTATCTCTCATTTTCGCTTTCTTTTCATCTGACTCGCTGCTATCTTTTCCTCTCTCTTGTGTTTGTGTTTGGTTTAATACATTTTAAAGCCTCTCCAGCTCACAGTGGTTTCAGTGCTCTCTGCAAACCTCAGTGAGCCACGGTGGCGCAGGCCGCTGCCTGGTTTGAACTCAAAAGAAAATAGAATGTTTCCAAAACTTGGACGGCCAATGAAAAGTGAGAGTGAAGACAGCGAGTCAGAGAAGGAGAAGCATGGAAAGTAAAAAACCGAAGCAGAGAAACCAGAGAAAAAGCAAAGACGATAGGAGAAGAAGAAGGGAGGGAGGGGAAGGAGGGTGAGAGGGTGGGAGGGAGAGGCCCGGTGACCTCACGTGACATGTGACGTGGGCTCCACCACTCACGGAGAGGAGTGTGTGTGTCTGTGTGGAGGATGGCGAGGAGGATGCACATAGACTGTGGCTTTTAGCCTTTTACTAGCACTGACGCTCCAGTCAGGCCACCGCCATCGTGGGAGAGAAAGAGAAAGACAGACTACGCTATCAAGCTAGCTGGCTAACCTCAGACCCTCAGCCCCCTGCGTGACAGAGGACCACAAACGCAGCCCTCCCTGCCGACCCCCTTCCACCACCTGGGCTCCGTTTGGTGGGCCCCCCTCTCAGCTCCAGCCCTGGTGAGTCCACCTCGACACCTGGAGACACAAATGCTGCTGTTGCCTCTGTTTAAACTGCCTCTCTCTCAACTGCCTCCTCTTTCTGTTTCTTCTTTTCTTTCTCCCTCTGACCCTCTTCTCCCCACTTCTCTTTCAAACGTCTCCTGGTGCTGCTGCTAACACATGCTGCTGCTCTCTCTGCAGGCTTGTGGCTTGGGATTCCTGCGGTAGTCACAAACCCTAGATTCTTGGTTGCAAACGGGCTCTGAGCTCCAGGAGTTTTGTCCTCTCTGCTCTCCTTCCTTCTCTCTCTCGTACTTCATATCTGTGTTTCAATCCTCCTGTTTTCCTCCCCAAGGTTGGTGAAGATCAACTGCAGCGAGGGCTCCACACCGCTCTGGCTTCCCTGTCATGGCATCCAACAGCATCTTTGACTCCTTCTCCAACTACAGCAGCAGTCTACTCAGAGGTGAGTGCTGACCCCCCCCGTCCCATCCCCGCCCTCCACTCCACTCACTCCCCCTCCCTCCCACCTCCATCCCAACGGATGTCCAGTTGTTTTGAATGTGCAGCTTTGACAGTTTGACAACCTGTTTCTTTTGATTAAAAAAAGCATTGACATGAGAGCTGGGTGCTTCTTGCACATTGTGAATGCATTTCTCTCTCAGTCCACACACTCTCAGGCGTGTGCTGAGGGAGGTTCACAAAGGAGGATCTGATTTGCACGGTAGCCCTCATCTGGTTAACTGATATGGCCCTTAAATGCCTTTGCCTTTGCCGCTCCTCTGTTTTCTGTAGGCTTGATGGAGTAGGGCCATAATGGGATTCTCACCACAGACTGTGAGAACACGAGCTCAGAGGCTCCATGTGACTGGGCCCTTTACTGGAACCCGGCAATACAATAAAAGAGCAAAGAAAAACATATTAGGCTCTCTCACTCTGCTTTACTTCCAGGAGGTACTTTTGGTCTATGTGGTGAGGTGAGTGCACTATGCTTGGCGACGCTAAACGCCAGCCTCAGTGAAGAAGCCATTTGTTGCCATGGTAATTCCAATCAGGCAGCTTTTACTTTAAGTGTAGAGAAGTAGAAGAAGTTTGTACACCTGATTTTAACTGGAATACTTGTTGAGTTTCTTCCTGTAAGTGATGATAAACCTCTTGAAAACACAGAGTAGTCTTGGAGTTGTTAATCTGATGGCGGCCAGGGGACTTGGTTGTTCCCACTGTTTGTCACACAACCACTGAGACAGCCACCGAAAGGCAGCAGAAAAAAACAAACTAAATCTCCTTCCCAATTAAGGCCTCGTTGCAGTGTTAATTAGAGACAGCCACAGGAGAAGCACTACCAGCTCCTAATTGTTTGCAGAGTATATCTTAAAATCTCTGGAGCCTCACACACACACACACACACACACACACACACACAGTCAGACACCGACAGTCAAACACACACACACACACTCATTCTACACTACATCTGTGTCTCACATGAGAACAATCCTCTGATATCCTCAGTGGAACCGCAGTGACAGGGGGATGATGTTCCAGTGTAGCTTCTACAGACACCCAGGCATTTATAGTTTCCTCCTGACAAGGCTCAGGCCCTTTCCCCCGATTTTCTTCTCTATAACCACTGGATCTGCATCCCTTTATCTCCTCACTGTTTACAGATCAGAGTGTCTCCGACTTCAGATTTCATGCATGCCGTCTATAAGGCTTTTGAGCTGTTTTAACCTCTAACGTAATGTGCTTTCGGGTGCCTGATTTTGATTTTTTAAACCCTACCAGAGCAGTGAGAAGGGATGTGAGACAGTAGGTCAAGAGGGGGAAAAGAGACAAACATTTAAAGCTGTAATCATCTATTGGAAATCATTAGTGAATATGCAATATCCTTTTACAATTCGTTCTGTCAGGAGACTGAAACCAAACTGTGAGAGAACAAAGGCCAAGAGTCATTAAATCCTCCAGTTCAATCTGAAAGCATTTCAAATCGGGACTACCTCATGTAAGCAAAATACCCCAGCGGTTAGTTTAACAACTTGCATTACACAGGCGAAGCAATTTGGCATGTTCTCCTTTTTAGACTCAAATCAAACAGAAATTAAGAGGACCGGTTACAGAAAATCAAGGAGGCTGTTAAATGTCTGGCCTCCTGAGCTTTCTTTAATTCTGTGTGACATGAAGCTTATGGAAATAATGTATTCATCAAATCGGAAGTCAGGAAATACTGCTGTAAGCATTATCTTATTCATTTGAAAAATCATTGAAGTTCCTGAATTTCTAAAAACAAGTTGTAAATTCCTTCATAAAAATAAAATTATTTAGATCTTCAACATCTTTTTTTATACTTATACTATATATATATATACAGTATACTATAGTATATACTATATATATATATATACTTAATTTATAACAAAAAAACACTATCACAAACAGCAGCACAATACAAACACATCAGAAAAATAAAACACATATCAGTTCGTACTGTATGTGTTTTATTTGTAACATACATTTCAGCTTATCTCACAGAGCAGACAGAAGACATGTAAGCATGTGATGTGCAACATCAGATGCACTTCGCGTGAGAAGCGAGAGGACGGCTCACCTCAGAAACCTCAGTCCTCTGCTAAAGCTCACGGAGACACACATACACACATACACATACACACACACGTAAAACATACGACACATGCACACCAAGTCACAAAGAGAACAGACAGAGCAGTTGTCGTTCTCATGGCGTCCAACTCGGTATGGAGCACAAGAAAAAGCTAGTCTGACAGTTAGTATGTTCTAAGAGAAAGAAAGAGAAAGAGAGATGGAGAGGCGTTAATCTGATGCAGACTCATCATGCTGCTGCAGTTCACTGATAATAACCACAATGAGGCTACACCTGCTAAACCCTCACACAGCAGCACTACTATTTAATCAGAAAGCAGCATTTCTGAGACACTTTTACACTTTTTTAAAAAAGCAGTACAGGCTCCAAAAAAAGCACCGGACATTCCCCCTGTGAGGCAGAATTGTATAATGTATTTACTGAGTTTTCTGAACCCGACATATTGGCACTGTTTGCTTCAGGTGGGGTACCTGGTTTATAGCAGCTGTGATTGGGCCTGTGTGGTGGGACATATCTTTGGCTCAGTTTCTGTCCACTTGGAACTCCACTTGGAACGGCAGCAGCTTTCCCTGCAGGCTGTTTTATACAGGGGTCCAGGTTTTTTTTGTTCTGTTTTGTTTTTATGTTTTTTTTAGAGTGTTTCGCTCTTGGGAGCCAGCTCCCTTTGTGGCAGAAAAAAAGGCCCCGGTTTATTAGGGTGGGAATGGTTTTATATGTTTGGCTTATTGCGCTGCATGAATGGAAGTGAGGGCTTGTGTGTGAGAAACGCGCCAGGCCTCGCCACAGTTGTAGCAAGGTTATTTTGGAGGATTCTGGGAGGTGGTCTGGTTTGTTCTACAAGTTTCGAGGGTGGAAAAAAATCTGAGAGACGTATGCACAGTGTGAGAAAAAGACACTTTAAATGCATTGAAATGAGTCATTTGCAGGGGATAAAACTCAAGACGAATTTCAAGCTAAGAACCACTGACAAATAAAAAGGCGCTATACAGTAGCTCAGAAAAGAAAAAGGCTATAAATGTGACAGAACACATGGCTGGCCTCTGGTGAATTTATTAATAACAAAGTCACATGGTGAAGAGTTTTTCCTCCTCTCTTAAATTAACATGCTTGATTGGAGCTCGTTCAAGATCCTGCTGAGTGTGAGGCCCCTGAGTGACGCCAAAACATGAAGACTGGGCTAAAATCTGTAACCAGATATTTAGAGTTTCAATATTCTAAAGTGAAAGCAAATAATAGAAAACTTATGACAGCCACAGAGCGGCGAAATCCTGTCTCCAATTTAGCCGAGTATAATATCTATTTATAAAACTCTGAAGGCATATTGGATAGAGGGAACGCTCTGGACTTGATTAGGGCGGTAAATGTTTTTGGAGGTACTTATTTACTTTTTGGTCCGTCTCGCCCTTTTCACCGTCTGTCAACACGACTTTATGGGGAACACTTTCAGGGGTTGCCAGTAAGATGGCTTCCAGGTAGAGTAAGCACAGGGGCGTGCTGATTATGTGGTCGATTAATCCCAAACCTGCCTCCGCCCTCCGTGCACTTTTGGCTCAATCCACTCGGCGTTGTGTTGGTCAAGGTTAAAGTCGTGCTAAGTGTAGTAGTAAATACAATTTTCTGGTGGTCGGCAAGCAACCGCAGGGGCCAGATTCTTTTCAGCCAATCTGATAATATGGATTTATGCTGTAAAGGTTTCTCTAACTGAGGAGTGTTCTGAAAGGTTGAGCAACTTCTTTCAACAAACAATCCTGGAGGGGGGGTGTTTCTGTAATCGTCCTGGAGTGAACTGTAGGTGCGTCGACTCTGAGGCAGCATCCAGTGAGGAGCGAATGTGATGTGACGCTGGTGTCGGGCCAAGCAGGCATGAAGAATCCTCGGCTCTGCGTCTCAGCCCCCCCTTTTAACGCAGTTCATCCAGAGTTGGTCTGCATGTTAAACTCTGCGATCTGATTGTGCATGGCAGCTGTGAGAGCGGTGAACTCAGGGGATGTATGCTGAACACATTCACTGAGGTCACCCTCAGATAAAGCAAAAAAAAGGAGTGAATATGTACTATAGTCTTACATGATAATTGAATAGTGGCGGTTGAAAAATAATTGATAGGAAGGACACAAATGTCCAGATATGATGCACGTGATGTAAGAGGAATTTATAATGTCTAGACCAGCTTCTTTAACTGGGACCGTCTGATGTGAAAAATAAGAATGAAACAGGAACTAACTCTATGTAGGCAGGAAAATATGCAGACTTTGAAAATGCTTGTGTAATTGGATAACGAGGTGGAAATGATCCCAATATAAAGTTCTTTAGCTTGATTTTTAAAAAAGTAATGCCTATACCGGATGAGGCTCTTCTGTTTCTATGACTCATTTCTTTACGGTTAATTTGCTTCACTTACGAGCTGATAATATTCCATATAAACCCTTAAGTTAAAATGATTAAATCCACATCACTGTTATTAGACTCTTCATGATCTCATTCATCCTGCATGGTGGACGACTAAATTAAGGAATCGCAATTTTCTGTTTTTTAATTTTGTTTTAAACCTACGCCCTAAACCACAGGCCAGCCCCACAGCTTATTACATGGTAAGGCTGGGATTGTAGAAAAAATGTTAATATTATTGTAAGCTAATTTATGTATTATTAACCTAAATTTCTGCAGCAATTACACTGGTGGTATATCGAATTTGCTTGCAATTTTCGGCAAAGCTGGACATAAGATAAACAATTCAGAGTAAAACCTGAAATAAAGCGTTTGTGTCATCACAGGTTTAAGTTTGTTTTCAGTAACTTTGGCTACAATTAGAGAGCTGTGACCTGAGTTTGACTCAGATGAAGAAGACTTATTGTTTAGACCCCTCCCTGTTTCGTTAAACAGATGTTGTCAACAACATCCTTTCTGTTGCAGTGAGACGGAGGAAAAGCAAAAGCTGCCGGTGACTAAGCACAACGCCGATTGCTGTGCACTTTTGTTTTTAACATTACAGTTGCATTCTAACCCACAAATTACTTTAATGAGCAGGCATGGGTCTGGTCGGCAGCACATAAAATGACTCAAACTTATGGAGATCCCACATGTTAAGAAACATATCAGTAGACAGCAACTTTTTTTTTTTTTTTTTTTACATAAGATGGAACCCAGGAGGAACAGAGGGTTTTATTTTATCATGTGTGAAAGTTTAGCAAAGATCTAAGGCCCAGAGGAACTCATTCTGTCACCATCAAAGGATTAAAAGGAATGTTTTTCACAGACAAAAAAATCCATCCTCCAGACTGAATCTTCATGACATTATGAGCAACTTTAATCGCGCTCAAAACATCCTTATAGCCTATCCCTCTTCCCATAAGTAATAAAGAAAAAACTTAATTACGGTGGAGGAAAAATGCAGATAATGATAGGATGTGAGAAGCTGCAGGCTATGAAATGTTTTCAGATTCTCTATTTTCCCAGAATTTTTTTTCTCAACTTGTTTACATACAGTTAATTGTCGTTGCTGCAATAAAACATGTTTTTGGGTTGCTTCTTCCCTCCCTTCAAACATAACTTTAACCACAGGGAATTGATTTTTGTGGGGACAGCATGTCAAAAATGGGATTTTAGTTTTCTCTAGGCCTATTCATTGGGGGGTACAAATAACTGACTGCGCTAACTGCATCAGTAATGGGCCACCTAATTGTGCTTTAGGACTCAGCACTGCCGAGGGAGGACGCAAATTTGAGTATTTAGCGTCATCGTTTCGACTTAGATGAGTGAAGGAATAGTTTGACATTTTGGGAAATAAGATACGTGCTTTCTTGCTGAAAGTTAGATAGAAGATTGATACCACTGTCATAGAGTATATGTCAGTTAAATGTGAACCAGCAGCCAGTTAGCTTAGCTTAGCAGAAAGACTGGAAAGGGGGGGAAACAGCTAGCCTGGCTCTGTTCAAAGGTAAAAAAATCTGCATACCAACACCTCAAAAGCTCACTAATTTACACATTATGTCTTGTTTGTTTAATACATACAAAAACCAAAGCATAAAAATGACAATTTGTGGTTTCACGGGGGGGTTGTGCGTCGGACTATTTCATGGCCAGATGCAATGAGTTCTTGAAGTGTACACGTGCCTTGGTAACTGCCCGATGATGACAAGACTCCAATAAGTCACCATGCCCAGCCAAGAGGTAGTCCCACACATAACTCCATGTTATGGAAATACGCTTATTTTGTCCCAAATAAGCGTATTTCCCAAAATGTCGAACTATTCCTTTAAGTTAAAAATGAAAAACATTTAAATTAAATAAAAATGCATTATCTAGGCTCACATTTCCTTATTCTAATCATGAGTTTGATTATTCAGCGACCTTTCTACATTATAAAATTAATTCAGAATTTACAAAATTATTAATTATCCCTGTATTGCAGCAGGTTTTGCCCTGAAGTAAACTTTAGCGAGCATGTACTTTCTCTACAGCTGCTCACTTCTGTATTGGCTCAGTAGGAACCACCATGCCAGGGATTCCCCCTCAGCTGTGCAGCAGAAGTGGCCCCATCTCTTCTCCATAGTCTGTCTGCTGTGAGGTCACTCCGTCTGCTGCACATACTCTTCTCACGGTCCCAGACGCTGCCGTCACGAGCACAAACGTACAGGGAACTTTACAGCATACAGACAGAAACTGCCACAGGAACAGATAGGCTGCGTGCACACACACACACACATCGTCTGAGTTTTTTCCCCATGCTGAGTCAGAGAGGAGCAGTGCATGTCAACATGATGACCGTGACGTTTTCCCCTTCTAAATGCTGCCTGACCTCACTGTAATAGCTGGTCAGGACTAGCATATGGTCTCCCGATGCCTTAGTCCAGCAGAATTACCCACATGGTGACTAAACAGCAGAGGACTTAACTGAAAAATATCAGTGAGTGCTTTTCTTGATTTTATAAAGTGCCAATTTGTGTCTTGTGCTTAAAAAAATATTTAAATGACTACTGTGTACTGTGGTTACTCTTGCACTGACAGGACTGAGAGTCCCTAACCAGTGAGCCCTTCCTGTGAGATACAAACTTATTGAATTCACTGTCCACAAAATCTAAGTGTGACCCAGGTCTTTGCATGACAAGGAACATCAGTTGCACTAAGGAGTTTGATTTTTACTGTCAGAAATGAATTGTTACATAATTATATAAATGTTTGTAGTTATGGCAGGAGGGTAACATGAACTAAACAGCATCCTAACACATTCTGTCTTGTTAGCAACATAATACTGAATTTAAGTTGGTCCTCAATTAAACGGGGAGTCCTCTCAGCTCTCCACATTTTAGCATGATAGCTAGCTGTGCTAACACTGCCAACCTGGCAGAAAGACGTTTGTGTTAGAAGGGCCTGACGGACTTGAACACAACTTTTCCCCTTTAATCAGTGTGATGACATAAGAGGCAGACAGTGAGCCAGTCATTCAGTCAGTATAGAGTTTGATTAACCTAATCACCAGGCAGCCAGACTCCAAGCTACTGATTGGGTTTACAAACGCTCCTTGTCATCGTTGTGTCATTAGCTCGTCGTTAGCCGTGGCCGCCTTGACGTGGAGCAGCGACGTGCCGCGCCTAAACACAGCAATCAGGGGATTAGTGTGCAGTTACAGCAAAGCCTCAATGGACGCCTCAGGCTCTGAGGCAAAGAGGGGAAAGTCCTGCCTTACTATGCTAGCTCCACGTGGCCAGGGTGCTAACTGTACATGGGCAACGCCACTACTGATTAGCAATGGAGATGATGAGAGGAAACATTCAGTCACTTCGGACACACGGGTTTCCCCGGTGGTTGGTTTCCCGGACTCCAATTAAGCCAAGTCCTTGACTCAAGCAATGATTTGAATGGAGGGACTCCATTGAAAATAAGTTTTAGCCTCCAATAAGGTTTGCTTAATCTAGAACTGGGAATCCAGCCCAAAGACATCACAGAAACAGAGTTGCAACACAGTGACTCTCTCCAGCCGCTGCGGAAAGGCTCAGTGACATTTCAAGATGATTCATTTTATTTTGACTTGAAATCAGTTGGAATGATTGACAATAATCACTTACTGTGCAAAATAGTGGATTAATGAGGAGTGACAATATTATGTGTCTAAGTGCTCTCCTGAGCTCCTTGGCTTGCAGGCTGCGAGTTGCCACACCCTTGTTTCCTTACGATGAAAAGCCCTGAGGGCCAGCTTAGTACTTTCCAAGAGCTGTCTCACGTCTGCAGAGGAAAGTGGCACGGACACTTGTCAGGAAACCAGCGCTGGGTTCTTGCTCGAATCTGGTTGGATTTCTGCGGTGAGTCAGATGGTGCTCGGGAGGCTGAACCCCTCTGAAGAGGGAAATAAATGCAAATTCAATATTTGGGGGCTCTTTGAAGTCCATTTGCACTTGAATGAGTGTGACAGAACCTGAAATGACCCCTGTTGAAAGAGTCCCTTAACAGCGATGAAAGCAGTTGAAAGGGACAAACACTGATGACAATAGTTGAAAAGTTGGAAACGTGTACGTGGTGTGTGTTCACACAAGGCTGTTCTTGAATGTGTGTGGGCAGTGGTGTTATACATGCACAGACAGCAGGGATGACTGAGAGAGTTTGTCTCCTTAAAACCATTTGAATAAGAGAACACAATGCAGCTAAAAACAATACATTTGGCCCAGTGCCTGGTTGGCAGAGTCCTCGTTGACTTGTGTTTTGCTGGTTAACGTTCATGCCATTCATTTCATACGTTACATACCTCACCGTGTTCCTTCATTGTTCGAAGTAACAGGGACGTAGTCTCAAAAAATAAAAACATGTGGCTTTTGTTGCAGAGAGGAATGAACAACAGCATTCCATGTGCAACCACATCAAAGGCTTTCCTCGCCATGGGGCTAAATGAGGGCAGACTGTCCCGCTTGCCCCTCCTGACATGACTGCCACTAATTAACCAGAGATCTAAAACTGACACTTCATCTTCATCACTTTTCCTCACATCTTCACTCTAATCTCCACAGTTTTTAAACGCGCATGGCTTCTCTTCGTGTTCCAGCGAGAGGGGACAGCCACACAACAAGCACAAAGGGGCATTGTCTGCTGGTGAAAATGTGGTTTACAGGCTCTGCTATAATGGCTTGGCGGTTGCTGGAAGCCATGCGCACTTCCTAATATTCGATTCACATGCGATTTCATTTTGAGAAAAGACTGAGCTATGGGGCTTCGCCTTTGTGTGAGAGGGACGCCTCACAACTTATTTTCTGAGCCGACAGGCTCGGGCTCCCTTACCCCCTCCCCGCTCTTCACCCCCTCTTCCCCTCTCTGGTGGCACTACTATATTTGTGTGGGATCTCTAGCGATGGAAGAGTAGACACAGGCTGCGTTGCCAGTCAAACGTGTTCGGGCTGTCAGACTGAAAGGCTTCCAGCGCTGCGATCTGTCTCCTCTCCTCGTCAGTAGGAGCTGTTTGATCTGACAGAGAGACTTCATTAGAGACACAGGGAAGTTCTGCTGGGAGGTTGGATTGCTTCAGCAGTCAGAGTAGCAGCCCAGAGAGGAAAAGGTTTGCACACACAGTCTGGTTGCAATCTTGGTGTCTGCGCTGTGTATCTATAAATGTCTCTGAGTATTACTTGTCCTTATACTAGGTGTGTGTGGTTACACATTGACGAGTGCAACGTAAGAAGCCTAACTGGCCTGACATATTTTGGGGCTCTGTTGGGCAAAGAGGTGATTACGCAGTGGATAATGATATCATAAATGTGCGGCGCTGCTGAGCTGCAATGGCCGAGGGGGGGGGCAGGAGCGCGCGCACAAGAGAGAGAGAGAGAGAGAGAGAGAGAGAGAGAGAGAGATATTATTTGCTGAGGCGGTGAGAAGAGCGAGTAAAATGTGCTGTATTCTTCAACACACACACCATAGTTTACCCTCAGTCTCACGGTGGTGATGACCTCATAAACCTGCGCCGCAGTCCAGCAGAGTTGAGTAAAATCTGGTGTCAGAGTGGTGAAATGGTAGACAACGGTTTGATAAATATACATCAATGGTTCAGCCACAGACCGTCACTACACTCCCTACATTTAATGTGACTACAACTTCCACTAATCAGGAGGAACTCTGATAAATGACTCAATTCTCTAAGACAAAGAAGTAATATTAGGGGATTAGTATTAGACTCTGGATAATTTCGTCACCTGCTTGCACTGTGTGATAGCTGTTAAAAAGGAGCAGGGAGAGTGAATTGATGTGGCTCCTGCGAAAGATTTGTCTCCTGATCTGTGTGTGGCAGCTGGGCTCTGGCAGGGCTCTGGCACCGGGGCTGCATGGCAGTTAAACTGTCACTGGCAGGAACTATAAATCTTTTGCAGAGGGTGAATGCAGCACGACAGTACGACAGCACCACAGGTGTGTGTGTGTGTGTGTGTGTGTGTGTCTGTGTGCTTACCAGTCCCAAGATTGTCACAATACTATAGTTGCTTGTCTATATGTCTTTTTCTCTCAGCCATCCTGAGAAGCAGTCTCCAAAATTTTAGCTGGACACATTTGGCAAAGTCAGCGTGAGTCAGGATACTCTTGTGTGTGTGTGTGTGTGTGTGTGTGTGTGTCTGTAGGGGGTGGGGGTGCTGTCACTTTGGCAACGCAACTGCACATATTGCAGCGATTACCACAGCGGAAAAATGTTTTTCTGCAACATGCAATTACTACAGATTACAGATTGCCGTCCTTGCATCAGAAGCTCTTGCTAGGAAAGGAGAAACACAGTGCGTTTGTGTGTGTATGTGGATTTGTGTGTGTCGTTACACACAAATAGGCAGACAGACACAGAGACAAAGAAAGATGAGAAATGATTATAGCTCGCACTAAAAACCACAACTGAAAAAAATGGGGGAGTTGACGTATTTATGGGACTCATTTAGATTTAAAAGTTATACTGACATTCAGGGGTAAATAAAGACCCTGAAAAAAAAATACAATATGTCCTCCAGTGAAATGAAGAAAAGTAGAGCAGAGTACATTTCGTAGGCCTTTGTCCATCATCACTGACATTATGAAAAACATACACTGATGTCCTCATGAAGTATACAATCCTAAATGCCACAAGTCATATCAATTTTGGACTTTACATTTTGTTCCAGGTTACAAATCACCATGAATATCAAAAAGCTTCCTTCAGGTCACACTAAACAATATAGCCCAAAAGTGGTGCCCCGCAGCAAGGCAGGGCCCTATTTACAAACCCACCAGATCAAAACTCAACCCAAAGTGCTCCTATAATAGCACTGGGGCCTTTTGGTGAGCTTACCATCCAATGCTACTTTTAGTGGGTTTCCAAAGAATAAACAGGCCTGGGAACCACATCACAGGCTGCTGACTGTCATCGTTGGGTGAGTGTACCCGACAGATGATGTGAGGGTGGAGCGACCGTGACACCGGGGTTTACGCCGAGTTCCCCCCTGCCTGCCTCGGGTGTGGTGTGTGCCATTGAACTGCCACTGAAAGGACAGGGAGGGGGCCTGACCAGGTTCAACCCCCGAACGCTGATCACAGTGAACCCATCAGTGTCTCACTGTGCCTCTCATGACTTTTTTGGTTATTGTGAACGGGAAAGGCGTGAGTCCTGATTTTTGGGTATTAAAAACAGAGATACATTTGGCTGTATAGTGTCGCTTTAAAAGTACTTCTGTGCAGAAAAATTATAGTATTAGATTGTAGTACTGATGCATCGTTTTACTGTTGTAGCCAGTCGAGGTGGAGCTGATTCTGACAACTTTATTTACAGTACAGGTAGTTTATAGTCAAGCCAACCTGGCGCACGCACCCCAGAGGGTCATGAGATGATTGATGGGGTACAAAAGAAGAAAAAACTGAATTCTGCTACACACATTTATATTCATGTTTTAAAACTATTTTGTTTATATTGTATAATTTATTATAGAAATATATTATATTTATTGTAGAAATATTTCTTTGGTGGAACTGGTCACAAACCAAAAAAATTGGAAACCACTGGTTTAATCTTTAATTATGCGTTGTATTTTATAGGCTTATGATATTTTTTGTGTAAATGTAAAAGCTTAATCTGAAAAGTAACTAATAGCTATAGGTGTCAAATAAATGGAGTAAAAACTACAACATTTTGAATTGTACTTAAATAGAAGAATAAAGTTGCATAAAATAGAAATACTCAAGTACTTCAAAATTGTCCTTAAATACAATAATTGAGTAAATGTATTTAGTTACTTTTCACCACTGCTCTAGAGAATTGGAAAACATCAAAGTGGCACCACTACCAAGCTCCTCCCATAATTTATTCAATATGAAATGAAGTGTCAGATACAAATGCATGCTTGGTATGTTTGAAAATGAATACACTCTTTAAAAAGTCCATTTACATTTAGCAGACAGAAATAAAAACATAGCTGGAGTCCCAACAGCCATTATGCTGCTCAATTGATTCAGAGGGCTTTTATAAGCCCTTGGCTCCTCTCTGCACCTTTTCTAAAATGTAAGCAGAATATTAAAGATGCATGAGATGAATGTGCTCTCCTCTGGTGACTGCTACATCTCAACTCATCACGCTTACATAGTAATTAGCTGCTGGGTTTGGAAATGTCACCATCGTCTTCATCATTTTTAGGATAACGTATACTCTAAACACTCTTATGAGTTACTGGATATATGAAGTACAATGAAGGCCAAATTATAGAAGAAAACTATAGAAATTAAAATAAAAATAAAGTTCTTTAGGGTCGTTAAGAGCTAAAACAAAGTTTGAATACACAAGTGCATTCCAGTGATCATTAAAACTAACACAGACAGCCCTGGTGGAGAAAAAATAACATACAAATTTATATGATCAAAATTGTCCAATGTGTTTCCTATTTTCTTGTCTGAACATCAAAATGGACAAAAATGACCACCAATTGTGATGTGCTGACACATTATGTAATCAAAATTTGAGAGAGAATCAGCCATCAGAGCAGCGAGAGCCCAAAACCCAAACAGTCTGTACCCACTCACTGTTGTTTAGAAGTTTCTCCATATACTTGTGTATATAAACACTCCAACGCTAGAATATGATTTGGCTTTGAGGGGACTGGCACAAATGGCTTTGGTGACTTACATCATGCTTGGAAGTCTAATCACAGACACTCTTGTCATATCAAGCAGAAAAAGTCCATTTCATAGCGAGCTACGTCTCAAAAAAAGAAAAAACAAGGAGGGAAGAGTAA
Source organism: Maccullochella peelii (assembly GCA_002120245.1). Classification (NCBI taxonomy): domain Eukaryota; kingdom Metazoa; phylum Chordata; class Actinopteri; order Centrarchiformes; family Percichthyidae; genus Maccullochella; species Maccullochella peelii. Next base: position 141,550 of record LKNJ01000096.1, on the reverse strand, counting down.
ACAAGCCTGGCGTTCCACAGCCACCGCAGAATTCATCATTCATACAAAAAAATACCCCGAGCCCCAAAGTAGAGCTAATTTAATCCGAGAGGAATAAAACTCCATTTCATAGAAGTCGTCCATTCAGAACACTCATATTTCCACTGAGCAGAAACCCCCGGCTGAAATTCGAGCAGACACTTTTCGGAAGGAATGCATTCGGTGGGTTGAGGGCCAAAGCTTGCCCTGTAATTTGTGAATGTACAGAAATGTGTGACCGCCACAGCTCCTCTAAAGATAGAAATCTTTGTCTTATGTCATCGCCGAACCTCAAACTATTTCTAATTGCCCCCATAGCCCCCTTTTCCAAATGAATAGCTACCCATCCAAAGGCTTATGTGTGCATGTCCGAAAATAGCACGGGAGTTTACACAGGCTAATAGATCATATTTAGTTAAAAAAAAAAAAAAAATAGACAAACTTTAAAGGGATCTGCACATATCTGAGACTGTCCCCATCTTCAAAGTGACTTTTAAGTGCCACTGAAAGCAGTGTGGGTGGCATTTAGAGGGGATGGGGATCATACTCATATTAGTCTTTACAATCTGACTCACTACACAACCTAAAGTAAGCGGGGTTTCCTTTGGTTTTATACTCACAGAGGACGACGTGCTTCTTTGTAAGGACTCCAACAAACTTTAGCATTAGTTAATCTTCATTTTGTACATTTGTTCCGGTCCCATTTAGAACGGTTTGACCCGTGGTGCTGCTTCATGGTATCTTTATGGCCAACAAACTATTTTGTGATACCACAGGGAACCCTCTTTTTTTGTTATGAGAGTTCATTATGATTCAGGTCAGGAATACAGGGATGAAGGCAACCTCACAGTCAAGTTTTCACAGAGCAACCATCAGTAAACAATGATGTGATTCCTTGATTTATACCTTAAGGATCCATTTTCTTTTTATCCTTGAATGGTAAGAATCATATATGCCGAGGCCTATTTGAGGTGGGTCCGGGGTTTCACATAACCTCCATGAGTTCTGTCTTGATTTCAGGCTCAACCCACCCGGATCATTAAAAATCGTTCAGGGGCACGGCGAGCTCTGTCCTCAATGCCTGTGCGGCTGAAACTGTAGAAACTGCATGTTGAAATGCAGAGGTCTAAATGTGACAGGCGCCCGGAGCGCACATTACGGCTGAGCAGGGTATAGCCGGGGCGTGTGGTCACATATTAATAATGAACTAGGGCAGGAGGACGACTAAAATATCACTGGCGTTGTCATTGTCCCAGTCGAGCTGCGCTCAGAATAGAGGCCGCATGATAGGCGATCTGATCAGAGGTGATTTTTTGCAGTTAGGATTGCAGGGATTTAGCTGCTGCTGCTGAGTGATTTGAGTTCAGACGTGGAATAAGCTTCTGTGATTTGGCATTCACCTACATTTCGAAACACAACAGGCCACAGACCATAAGGTATTTCCCCAGGATCCTCATAAATAAAGATTACTGTTGTTGTCTACACTGCATTCATAGGATGATGGAAATTACTTTATCATCATAATTGAAATATTCTTATGTCTCTGATTGGGATCATTTCTAAAGTAAAATGGTGAAATCTTAAAAAAAAAAACAACTTCTTGTTGGTAACCCATTTGAGTCACCACACCTGACTGAACCGCTGTCCTAGATCAGCAAAATACCAAGCAACCACAAACAAGGGGTGTCAGAGTGTTAAAGCTGATAGGTTAATATTTCGGTGACCCCAACAGAGACACACTGGGAAAAAAAAAAAAGATGATGATGATGATGAAATTTAAAAAATGCAAGGAGAGATATAGAGATGCACATTTGATTTATAGAACTAATGTTTAGCAACACTTTCTCAGAGCAGATTATATTGTGAGGTTTGTGGCCAGGTTCGATCCCACATAAAGCACAATTGTGAAAATAAGCTCTAATATTCCAGCGTCATTTGGACATTTTCTGTAAGTAGGAATTGTGTATTTTTTTGTGTTTAACTTTTTCAGTCTTTCCTCTGCATCTCTCTCTGGCTGCGGCGGCTCTGATTTAATTGTGATAGGGAGAAATTATAAGGAAAAACCTGAAGCCACTCGGATGACTCCTCACGCCACTTAACTGCACTTAATTTATTGTCATGCAAGCAAACAACTTAAAACCCACCACACACACGAGTAGAGGCGCGCGCACACGAAAATAAAATGTGTTATTATTCAAATGAAACATCGATTGATTAAATGCATTTTAAAATGCGCTCCACGGAAAATCCACATGATTATTTATTTTATTGTCAATTTCCTGTTTGCATGAATTCATTTAAGTCATTAAAGTTATTTTATAATGTTTTTGGGACATTTTCATTTTTTATTTATTTATCAAAGCTGCCAGAAATATCTAAATTAATTTCTGACCAGTCAAGTCGCATAATCATTCAGAATAATGTTTACTGTCCTAATTGATAATAAACGCTGTCAGTGGTCACTAGACCCAACAAGGTAAACTTATATACAGTATTTTAAGAGATGTTTGAGAATTTGCTTATGCATTTACAGTTTAAGACACGAGCCAATGGATCCTCTAAATGTTGTGTTTAGATGCGGCAAAGTTAACTCTAATACATCACATGGCTTCAGTGTGCGGTTATTAAACGAATAAATGTCAGTGCGTTTATAATAATTTAATTTCTCAACAATAATAAAGATTGTTGTGATTCAGGCAGAAAATCAAATGCAGATGTGGAGAAATAAATGTCAGCGGTGCTTCTTTCGGCGACAGAAAGACCTCACAAATGGAATTCGTTTAACTGATTTGGCTAAAGGCGATATTAATTCAGATTTCCGACTATCTCAGAGCGCAGATAAAAGTTTCCTTTTCCTCCGCAGATGTGAAATGTCTGCCTCTGACTGTCTGAGCTGACAGCGATTGAAAAGGCAAATGCGCCAACTAGTGTCAGAAAGCAGCATGGCGGAGGGTGTGCAGGGTGTGCCGTCATTTGATGTAAACCTCAACATTTCAGGTTTCTAATGAATTCAGCCTCTGGCGCGCGCACACACACGCGCGCGCGCACACACACACACACTGATTACTGTGTTGCGCCGTTTGATGTGGAAGAAACACGTTTGCCTGATTGCTTTAATTCTCTTATTAATTCAGCTCAGTCAATTACAGTGATACGGATCTGTCTTACAGCCATAATTTCACTTTATGAAAATGTTATTTACTTGGAGAGAAGGTGTGAAGCCGCCAGATATAATAGCTTTTCAAAATGAATAAATGAGTGTAAAACCACAGGCCTCTCCAGTCTAAACCCTCCTTTACATAAATTAAAACAACGCAAGTAAAATAGGTCAGAGAGGGTGCTGACAAACCAGTGCGACATGTATAAAAGGTGCAGATCTTTCAGTTTATATATTATTGGATCAATTAAACTGGCTCCCTGTAAGGCTAATGATTCCTAACAACAAATAAGTTGCTTTGCACTAAACCAGAATCAGTTATTTTACATGTTTAAATCCATCCCATTCAACATTTTACACAATTATTTCTAAGTTTCTTCATCTAATGTCAACGTCGCTTATAGTTACTGGAAATAATTTATCAATTATTTTGTGTATGCAATTATGTAAAAAAAAAAAGAAAAAAGTGTCCCTTCCTTTTCTTAAAAAAACCCTTCTAACTCATACTGTCTCCTAATTTCTCTCTGCATCACGTTAACGTCTGTCTATCTATATGCTGTATAAAAACACAAACAGAGAGAGAAGCACAGATAGGTAGCCTATCAATAATTCAGCTCGTGTGTGACAACAGTGCAGGGCTGAAGAAGGAGCACCGGCGGAGAGTTTGATTGGTCTGGTGAAAGCCCAGCCCTGCAAATTCATTGGTGGAAATCATCTCCACACTCCCAACCACTAAACACTAAAATGACTCGGGTAAAATAATATCGCGGCACTCTGCACTGCGTTCAGCCTCGCGGCTCCTTCTTGCGCCCTATAACCCTGCGCTAAAGGATAACTTTTAAAGGAAATCCAACAGGAGCGACAGGACAGCTCCTCTTATACCAGAATAACGTTGGTGTTTTTTTCCGTGGGGAGGAAACGAGGATAAAGTTGCAAGAACTTTTAAGCAAGAAGACAGAAGGACATTGATGTACTTCAACTTCAGTCTGACTGTAGATATTCGGGTTTGATACTTTTGGTTTTGCGGGTTTTTTCAGCGGAGTCTCGTGAAATCTGAAGAGGCGTCTGGCAAAGTTTGGCTGTTTAGTCGTGATCATTAAAAACACTTAAACCGAGAAAGCCAGTCAGCTGGATTTTGTAACTTTTTGCATCACGGCTGGATTACTTTATTACTGCCAACAGATTGTCACTGATCGGTAATAGATTATTTAGAGGAGCTCATTGACTGATTTAAGATTTCAAAGTGGGAGTTCCAGTAAGTAGCCTAGTTTGTGGTGTTGATATATTGTGTACACGCGGCTGAAACTGTCCGTCAAGTGTGCGACAGATAACAGCGCCGATATAAGACAAGTTCAGCACTGTGAGAGACTTTGGAGACTTTGTACGTTTTTGCTGAAGTTAGTGAAAAACAGAGCAACCCCGATGCTCTTCAGACTGACACATCCTGTGCAGATGATCTAGCACACAGTTTATTGTTCTGCTACGGTAGCGAGGCTCTCTTCACTCAGACTTAGTGCGCTCTAGCCTCCATCCTTTGCGCTCACACGGTGGACTCCTGAGACCATCCGCGTCTGGAGGAAAAGAAAAAGAAACTGTTTTTTTCTCCCAGAGTCCTGCTCTTCTAACACAACCCAGTCAGGTGGCACTGACCCAAGCTGTTGTGATGCATATTCCCGTAGAGCCGCCCACCACCAGACGGTTCACGCCGCCCTCCACGTCCTTCCCCTGCAGTAAGATTGGAGACGGCAACGGGTCCATGGCCACCCCGGGACCCCTCAGGACAAGACCGGACACCAGGAACGTGGTGGACGTCCTGGCGGATCACGCCGGCGAGCTGGTCCGGACTGACAGCCCCAACTTCCTCTGTTCAGTCCTCCCGTCTCACTGGAGGTGCAACAAGACGCTCCCCGTTGCTTTCAAGGCAAGACACATGGCTTCTAATTATTAATTATTATATTTCCATTTTAATGGCGCACACTGTGGTGTTCTAACTGTGGCAAATGCATGAGAAAATACTGATTTACGACCAACCAGATACATTTTAAGGAGATCATTTAATTGCATTTATTTATAAATAATACGAGCTCTGGAAGTTGTGCTTTTTTGGTTTCTGCATTTTGCATTTGTGTAGGATATTAAATTATTAAAGCGCATAGATAAGCTCTGCTGTTATTGGCTTTAAACGGCATCATCCAGAATAATAACCTAAATCGGGCCAGAAATTATAACAGATAAGAGGTCTGAAATTACAAGTCTGAACAGATAGATCTGAACTCAAATTTTCTATTATTGGATTTTTCTGTATTATATATGATTTTGAAGATTTATAGGTAAATATGTGTGGCTTGTGTCAGTATGAAGGCTTGCATTGTCTAAATCATGTATTTGGATCAGAGGATCACAAGCAAAATAATTAACAGTGACAGAGTAGGTTTCTATATATAATATAATTTATATTTAAACGTCATTAGTCTACATTGGAGGGTGTCTACCTAATGAAAACACACAGCTCTACGATTTATGTAATGGTTTATTGTTGACATGGTGGTGAAATTCTGGAGATATTGGTGCTTAATATTATGGGAGCCGGATGCGGTTTTACGCGCGCAGTGTGTACATTTGGTTTGGTGACCCAGAGTAACCGCCCGCTTGCATTTCTCCTGTGCAGGTCGTGGCTCTCGGTGATGTCCCCGACGGGACTCTGGTCACCGTGATGGCCGGGAACGACGAGAACTACTCGGCCGAGCTGAGGAACGCCTCTGCCGTGATGAAGAACCAGGTGGCCCGCTTCAACGACCTGCGCTTCGTGGGCAGGAGCGGACGAGGTGAGCTGCAATCCTCTCTCGCTCTCTCTCACACACACACACACACACACAGGCCTGCACACATACACTGAGATAATGCTTGTAATGCCATTTGCAGCAACATTTGGAAAAGCGCTTATAATAATATAAAGGATCATATTTCTGGGTCTAAGTGGAGTAACGACTGACATGTGACAGCATGCTATTATTTTTTACTGAATGTGAAAAAATATTAAACGTCTAGCTCACCAAATATGCTGCACAGACGCACACTTTGGAAACGCTGATCCATGATGCTCCTTAAAATATAGCTTTTAAAATATTTTGCTGTCAGTTTTGGCCTGGTCTCTGTTGTCTATGACAAGGATAAAGACTGCAAATCTGGAGTCATTTAGGTATGGGTACGGCGAGTGGCCACACTTTACCAACTGACGTCCATGGGTGTCATCCCAAACATCTGGCCTGCGTCACGGTGAACGGTGGCGATGTGACTGTAATTTTCTTAATCCAAGGGAATACAAATAATTATCCACGTGGTGTAAGTCTGAGGGGTGGATGAAAAACCACCTCACAATTCATGTCCCGGGGCAATTTGTCAAACATTCTACCCTCGCCACCAAAAAGCTTACAGCCTAACATGTAGGCTAGCTTTTTTTGTTTAATTGCTCCATGTATTAATAATAACAACAATAAAAAATCACACATCAACAGGCGTGTTTGCAGGATGGGATGTTGTGGTTAATGCATTATTGTGCTAGATTGAGCAAATCAAAACCTCTCCGTTTTCAGGCATAACTAATAACATCTCCTGAACTAAAAATATTTTAAAAGCCTGATGGTTCACAAAAATCTTCAACTATAGAGGAAGAGTTTCTCTCATTCCCCTCAGAGCCTTTTCTGGCCTTTTTGTCGGCATTTTATATTTCCTTTTAATATTAAAATAGCTGTGGTTTGGTGAATGGGAAATGGGCCTCTTCTCCAAATTATAAAGTAGCCTATACCTTTCATTTCTGTAGTCAATTACCCCACCCAAGGATTCTTCTCTTTCCTCCCACGCAGTTTCTTTTTAAACAAGAGATGCCTTCCTCACAGCCGGGGAAGAGCACCGTCCGGACCCGCTGCATGATGCAGCCTTCCTCCCTCTGCACGGGCTTTGATGCAGATGGGAGCAAGATCCTGCCTTGTTGAACAATAAACTATCTCTGTAAGCCCTTTCGGACAATCTGGAACAAATTCTCTCAATAATCTAAATCATACCCGCAGTCAGGCCATCAAAAGAGGTGGTCTCTGCCTTTTTTGTTTTCCCCCTCTCTCTTAATTCAAAGGCTGCAGCGGGACAAAATCCGGTGATGATTTGAAGTTGAACAAGCGAAGTATTGTTGCAAACAAGAGAAAAGACAGTTTACAGATCTGTCAAAAAGGGCATTTTTAAAAAGTGAAATGACGCGTCTTGCATAAATCTCATGGACATGTTGCTGTGCTGCAGGAAAGAGCTTCACTCTGACCATCACCGTGTTCACCGGACCGCCACAAGTGGCCACCTACCACCGCGCCATCAAAGTCACCGTAGATGGACCCCGAGAACCGCGCAGTGAGTACACGCATGCACTCATCACAGTCTCACACTCACTCGCGCGCCCACAAACACTAGGCCTACTATTGTTGTTGCTCAAATGCATTGCGGTGTGATGCGAATGTTGCAGAGCCACCCAGTTAGAAGCAGCTAATCCTGGTTCTGAAAGTGGTGGGTGTGAGTATCTCTACACGCTAAAAGAACTGCATGAGTCATATGCGAATGATATATGAAAATCTAATACTGTGATCATGTCTGAAAGTGTGTGTGTGTGCTATGCATTCATCACATTCACACGATCACATGTGCAAAAATTCGGTTTCCACTAGATTTACTTTGGGGTTAAGACTTGGTTGTGGGGTTAAGATTAAAATTAAGACTAAGGTTAAGGTTGGGGTTAGGCATGTTGCGGTTATGGTAAGCCTCCAGAGAATGAATATAGGGCAGTAAATTGTCCTCACAAGTATAGTAGTGCAGGTTTGTGTGTGTGTGTGTGTG
>LKNJ01000096.1:52970-131099 GCA_002120245.1 Maccullochella peelii | reverse complement strand
CCACCCCCTGAGCTATCTGTCATACTACATTATCAAACTTCTGCTGAGGCCAAACTGTTGCAACTGAAAACTCTCCCCACTTCTGAGCATCAGCAGCTTTAATAATGCGCCACATCCGACAACAAGAGGGAGCATGCTGAGCTAAAAAAGAAAAAGACAGAAATGCAAAAAAAAAAAAAAAAGGAAAGCAGTTGACTTTAGTGTAGAGACCCTCCCTGTTCATCGCTGCTATCAGATGCCTCCGCACCACTGTTCACACACTCGGTGCACCCTGCAGGGTTATTCTCACCAATTAATCCCACAGCTATATTTTTGGTGCCCTTCTCACTCCCTCACTTATATATGACATCAGACGCTGTCTATTTACCCACGAGGGAGGGGCCGTTTGTATTTCTGTATCTCTTGACCTGAAATGAATCAGTCCCCAGGAAAAGAGATGAACTCATCACAGATCAGGCTGGGTCAGAGAGATCAAAAAAGGGCCGGAAACATTTTGAGCTTGCAAAATGATGTTCATAAAAATTTGTGTGTGTGTGTGTGTGTGAGGGGGGGGATTTGTACAAACATATAATTTACAGATGTGTAGAAAAGATCAGAAGATATAGAAAAAATGAGAATCTGTAAATAAAATTTGTGAATTAATTAATTTTGAAATTGACATAAGAAAAAAAAGTAATTTTTGTGAATATCTGAGGACAGATACAAAGCTGCTATCTGTGTGTGTGATGCTGAAGTTACAATCAGAACGCAAATTCATTTTTTTAGCCCAGTTAGAATTAAGTCAACCTGTCCAGCCAAATCAGCAAATGATTCTGGTAGGTATTTATTATTTATTAAAAAACTTCTAAAAATCTAAATCTTTTAGACCCCTTTTATTCACATACAGTGGTCTGTGGGTTGAGAAGTTTAGAGAAACAGAAAGTAGAGACAGTTGTTTGATGAATGTTGAGGATGTGGAAGCCGGTTGTACGGTGGCTCAGTGAGGTCAAAGTGGCAATTTGTCTGATGAGACTTGAAAATGATACACATGCATACACCCTAACCACAATTATACAGTGTACATGCAAGACCTGCATACGTTCAGATAGAGCGCACTCACAACTTCCCACCCATAGGCCCACACATGCACCGAAATCACACAAGTGCTGTCGTGTTTTGTTGCCTCTATTTACTTGGCTGGGTGTGTTCACAGCTCCAGGAGGAGAATGGCGGGCATGGGAGGGGGAGTCGGGGTGGCGGGGGTGCATGTTGGAGTTGGCGGGTTGATTCTATTTGCATTTGGCGCACAGACTGTACAAAGTATGCAAATAGACAAACAATGACATTTGCTGTGTTATTTTTCCTGTGATATTGCAGTCTCTCTGTAAAGTCAACAAGAAGATAGCATGCGTGTTGTTGCATATGCATTTGCGTGTGCGGGTACTCAGTTCATACACCTGCCAGGTGCGTCCATCTCTTTAAGTCGGCCCCCACAGGCCACGCCCATGCTCCACAAATCACATGAAAGGCTCACCCTCGGTGCGAATTGCTCTCTCAAAGGCAACTTTGATGTTTGAAAATGGAGATGGGTGTCTTTGAAAGAAAGGCCTACAGGTGTATCAGTGCCAGGGGAGGGGAAAAACAGTGGCATGTCTGATGCTGGGTGCTTTCCTGACTGCTAATGGCTCACCATGACTCCCAGATGTATAACCTGGAGACATAGTGGCCTACGCACGCATGCACACACACACGCACGCACACACAAATAGTGTAGCCTCAAACTCATGACCACCTCATTTATGATTTTGTAGAGAACATAGTCTGCCTCAGTACCGCTGTCCGATGGGAACAGATAAAGAGAAATGACACTCTGTGGCGTCTGCAGTGACTGGAGGCCGCCGACTGTGGCGTTCCTCTTCCCTGGGGTCAATCCAGACTCGTCATCCTTATCCTCAGTGATTAGAAGTAGAGTAAATATTGGCCAACTGATAAATCCACTGGAATGCAGCAGTGCATATTGAATAGGATTGGACTGATTTCAGAGAGGAACTTGTGTGTCGGGACAAAACATTCACCACATTCTGAGGTGTGAGGCTTGTGATGGGTGGCGGATGAGGACACTTTCCTCCAGGAGTCATGCAAGATGTCTGCATATTAGAGACAAGAAATCACGCCCCACTGTTCATTATTGTTACGACATTCTTATGTGTTTTAATGTTATATATGAATGAATGCATGAATGACTGTTGCTTTCAGAGTCATTAAAGCATGATAGGAAAGACATGAAAGCATCTGTAATATAATCAAATTTTGTTGTGGGAGGGTAAATAAAGGACTGAGATGGAAGCTCTTTGACCACTGTTGCCACCTTAACCACATCTAGAAGCTTTGAGGCCAACTCCCTTTGAGGGCTACACACACACACACACACACACACACACACACACACACACACACACACACACACACACACACACACACACACGCACACAGCTGTTGGTAATCCTACTTAGGCTTCTGTACTTAGGCTTTCCTGTGAAAGCAGAGCTAATTAGTCTAAATACCTCAGCTAAACAGAGATATAAACACATAAAATACATCCATTAGTCTATTACTGGCACTTCTCTTCTTCTCTTCTCCCCTCGCTGCCTCTGTTTGCTCTTTGGCATGTTGCTGCAGCGTCAATGCACAAGTCTGCTAAAAAACAGGGAAAAAGAAGAACATTGTCTAACATTTTGAAACAGCGCGATGTCTCCTCCTCGGGCCAGATGATGACTGTCGGAGACACACACACACACACACACACACACAATAGCCCCAGGGTAAAATGCCCTTCTTTTTCCACTCAGACAAAAATTTCCACCCTGTATTTGCTGACGCCAGATAGAACAGCAGGACGCAGTAGAAACTACCGAATTATTTACACAGGCCCCAGACAGCGCTTTTAATTCATTCTGATGATGCAAGTATAAGACGTTTTCTCAGAATCACTGACGAGCTCGGCCAACGTCGCTACTCAGCTCTCTCTTTCCCTCCCTCTCTGTCTCTCCACCTACTCCCTACACACTCCCCTCTAAACTAACCAGCCAAGCGTCTTTCCTGTTTACCTACCTATGAAGGGAAGTAAAATGCCCACTCTGTGTGTGCTCACTCTTCCTTATTTACACTGACCCATACAGGAGGGAGCCATTACGACCTTTCAGCCGTAATTCAATAAAAGTTCCGTTCTGCATTTAGAAAAAATAAATGGCGCATGAGTGGAGGAATATTTTCTCCCCCACTGCATTATGACAATAAACCGTTTTCTGTGTTGGGGCAGAGGGGACGGGGGTGGAGGAGGGGGTGGTTTGTGAGAAGAAGGCACCTGCTGGTTACTGGAAAAGACGCTGTGTACCACCATCCTGCGGTTTTGGATATTTATTTCTTCAGGCCTTAATGGTTAGGAACAGTGAGCAAATAATAGGTGTAGCAAGATCTTTCTTTTGCTTCCAGGATTGGAGAAGGTTGTAATCCTCTGGGTAAACACAGACGGAAGTCTTGGCTCTTCAAACTCTTCACATAACAGAAGAGGAGAGGTCACTGGTTGTAATCTCAACACTACTGCAGCAGTCCACTAACATGTTAACCTCAGAGAAAGTACTGAAAGTGACGTGTTTCATGCCTACACAGTGGAAAATTCACACATTTCACACTTTGACCCACCTGGAATATCAATTGTCATTCTGTGGAACTGTGTGTGTGTTTAGGGGCTAATGCACACTTGTTGCACATTATTGTGTGTGAGCTGGTATGCGCGGAGGTGTGAATGCGAAGCCGTTTGACACATCTGCTGGCGTTGCATTGATGTATGTGACAGCGGCAGCTTGCTTTCCTTTCCCACAGCCTTGCGAGGCCCCCACCTTTCCCCCGGCACCTCACTGCTTAGAACAACCTGACTACCACATACGCACAAACATGCATCACACACAGACACGCACAACAACCCCATTCACCATTAGAGCTAAAATAACACACTCAATGCAGCTTACTGCTTTAATATGATCTGTCATTGGAGCCAAATAGGTCTTCTGTGCTCGACAAGGCCAAAGCAGCAGCAGCAGCAGCACTGGGAAATCTACGAAGCCTTGCAGGCAAGCAGCCAAAAAGGCCTGAAAAACAGCCCCGCTCATAACAACCCCAACACACACACAGAGTATGGAATGGTGGGACAAAAGAGGGATGATTGCTCTCAACGTGCTACGGGCCTTGTTGTATTGTTAGAGAATCCGGGTGCATTGGGCCTTATTTTGGCACCCCCTTCACTCTCTTGATCTGCCTCAACCTGCCTCGCTGTAGGGCTGTCCTTGTGTGGCACTGCTTCTGTTCTACACACACCTACACACACACACACGCACACAAACAGACACACTCAAAGAGCTTTATCCCCTTATCAGAAAAGGAAGGCTGCACTCTTTGCTCAAACAGTCTCATGTAGCAACTTCCGCTGTGAGCAGCTTGTTTTCAGGCCTGCAAGGGGGATTTTCACACTGCTGATGTCCCCAGAGAGAGGCTGATGCATCTGCCTGAGGGACCAGACGATCCCCCAGCTGTGGTCAGAGAGGGTGAACTGCAAATAAAAGCATGCCAAAACTTTTGCTGACCTCCTCCTGAAATCTAAGATCTTTCTGAAGAAATATGGAAATAATGTTTTCACGAACACCCCCGCCCACCACCACCACCGTATTCAGCGCTGCCCTGTTTATGACAGAGACTTCAACTCACACTTAGTTTATGTCCCAAGAAATAAATATTCTGTGCATTCAATCCATGGTAATGATACAGTCGTAAAACTTAATGCATTCAAAGTGTTATGTAAATGAGTGTAAAGTAACGTAATGCCTATGTGTGGCTAGCATCGACTCATTTAGGCCCAGACGAGACAGCCACAATCACCAGCCAAGGGTAAAACCCACATCCTTCAGGGTCAGCCTCAAAACAAGAACTTTGATTCGTCCCACTGTAAATACCCAACTGTGTGATTGGTGGCCTTGGGAAACACGGTGCCAAATACACTGCTGCAGAGATGCTTTTTGAGCTGAGCTGTGGTGCCAGTAATAGAACGAAAAGGGAAGTATAAGATAGAGTGGCGGAAAGAAGCAGGGTGGGAACGAAAATGTGGGGGGTTCAGGTCTGCTAGAGAGGAGGAAGAGGAAGACAGGTGTACGAGTCTTTGCTCAACAGATGTTGAAACGTCCCCAGTGTCTGTTGAGGGCAAACGGAAGTCTGCTCGCAGGCAAGTAGGCCTCCCTGCAACATATGTTCAACTGTCGCTCCACATTGCACCGTGGGGTTTCAAAAGTTAGATAAGGATGCTGCTCTTGTGTTCACATCTTAACTTTCGATACGTTAATACAAAAAGCACGGGCTTGCCTTACCCAAGAGGAAAGCTAGATGCATTGTAGGTTGTGGTACTATTGACATGACTCAACACTAAAAAGAAGCTCATTCAAGCATAACCTATATAGAAAAAATATCACAGTCTTCCTACACTGCCCAGGCATTTTTGTATGTAATCCTATAGCATACTTACATAGACTGGACTAAAGTCCAGACATAGTTTTCAGTGTTAAGTGTGATACCTGCTCTCCAAATCAATACTAGTCTGTTATCAGGGGCCTATCAAGTCCATTTATATGTCGAATACAAATATTTACACTTCAAATATATTCAGTGCAGACTTGGGCCGGGGCCAAAGCACGTATTGCCCTTTGCCGTCCAGATAGAGTTTCACTTTGCCCCTGAAAAAGCGCCCAGCCCTTTACTAAAAAGAGCTTGTGTTTAATGTGTCTCCCTTTGGACGGGAACATATGTTTCTTTCTTTCAATGGAGAGACAGAGACAAACAGACAGAGAGAAAGAGAGGAGAAGTGGGGGATGAAGGAAGGAAACAGGTCGTATTGGGTGATCATTCAGCTGTGGCGTTGGTGTTTGAGGCCTGGCTGTCACCCTACTGAGCAAACACTGTCTCTGTGTTGAGCTGATACAGGCTCTGTGGAGGGAAGGCTGGGCAAGACTCACTGGAGTTTGCTGTTCAATGTGGTCTGGTCTTAGAGCACTGGGTGCAATCTAATGAAAAATAACTTCACGCTTTTCACATCACTTAACCTTGAACCTGTCTCCATGAGCTTCAAAGCACAAGAGCAAAAGAGCAAAGCAATATATAAAGTTATTCTGCAGCAGAGATAAAACACTATCAGGAAACAAAAAGACGCACACGCTCACATGCACACAAAACAAAGCGGGGCTGAGAACGGCACACCCATTTCTTCAAAACACAGCCATCGCCTTTCAGTACATCGTTAATACCAGACATTTTATATCAAGCATTTTATTTGTTCTTCATAGACTTCCAAAATGCTTTCAGATGATGCGACCGCTACTCTGAGAGGAGGCTAGTAAATCTACAACCTTTAGCATCCATTTCAGCTCCGGGTGCGTATAGAGCGCTGCTGTTTAGGCCTCATGTGTGCATTGGCCCCCATCTCCCAGCTCTATCTTGTGGTTATGATATCATAGAGAGAAAAACAAGGGCATTCTCTCCTAAGTGCACCCTGACACATTAAATATTCATCCGACCACAGAAACCCCTCTGAAATGGGGCTAGTGTGGAGCGCCGGCACCCCTCTGGCCCCCCAGACCCGCAGAGTAGAAGTCAAATGTTGGCGGTCGGAGCAGACACATTGTGGATACAGGCAGGGTCAACTGGCCAAAGGGAGCGCATTAACACAAGGTTTAACTGGAACATACATCTTTCAGCAAGGGGAGAAATACAGAGTCAAGAAGTTTAAAGGAGGGCTGTCACATGGACTTTTTAAAATCACTTTAAATCACATACAGTGTAGGTGTATGTTAACTCACAGTCAAACTTCTGGGTCCAAAATCCAGATGAAATTGAGACTAAACAATCATTTTTCTTATTATCATAATCAAATACTTCCCCTTTCATTCAGTACAGTTTAGCACAGCAAGCACCTGAACTGACCTATCATGGGATGCACATACAGTAGAAGGAACTATGGCATCTTATCACAATCCCTGAGGTAGCTAAGGTAGGTAAGTTTTAAAAGGTAAAAATGCCTTGCGAAATTCACATGGATGCAAATTAAAAGAAAAAAAAGTTGGCTTTTTTTAGTAGCTACAGTGAAAAATCAAAACAAAGTGTCTTAAATACGAAGTATGTGTGAGTGTGCTGCTCTCCTGATAGGCTTATTTTACATCCAAGAGACAAAGGCAGAGAGAAAAATAGAGAAGGGGAAAAGAAAGTTTTGAGCCTCCTCCCCGTTGATTAGTGGTGTTAACAGCAACTGTGGGCTCTGGGGTTAATGAGCTCCAGGCCTCATTTTAATGAAGCCTCCGCTCCCCCAAAAATCACCCTCTCACAGCCCACTAAACCCCAAACTGGAGGCTCCGAACAGTGTGTCGCCAAACGCAGTGTTTCCCTGCCAACTGGAACTGGAGCCACGGGATCCACAGCTAGGCTCAAGTGTGTGTATATGTGTGTGTTTGTGGGCAGCTGAATGATCACTTTCATCCCTAAAGAGCCAGCCAATTCATCTTAGACCACCACTGGCCACAGAAAAACTGACCAATTATCTTTTTTTCCTGCCGTCTGTCTTTTTTTTTCCAACCAGAGAGCGGTGGGATGTATCATTTCCCTGACCTCAGCCATTTGAGGTGGTGTAAATCTCTTAATAACTACACAAGGACACATATAGGGGCTATATTTGGAGGGCTGCTTCCCCTGGCCGCCCCTGCCCTGGCCTGGAACAGACAGTAGCCACAGTGTCTATGTGGGTGATGGAGCCTGGACCTGGCACTGTGTGTGTGTGTGAGTGTGTGTGTGTGTGAGAGAGAGAGAGAGAGAGAGAGAGAGAGCGAGAGAGAGAGAGAGAGAGAGAGAGAGAGAACGCAGGCCTTCATTCCTTCCATCACAGTTTAAAGAGAAGGCAGACATATGAGTGTGAATAAAAAAGATATCACAGAGTGTGTGTGCCGGATATGTTCCTGAGTAACTGCACAGAGCAAACTGGTGGGCCGGTGGGTGGAATCACACACACATACACACTGCCCTTTCCTTCGGTGTCCAACGTCCTAATGCTCAGGAAAACAAACAGCTGGAGAGCAGCAACAGAACTGCTGTCTTTTCTCAGACAGATTAGTCATGCCTGAGTCTTTCTCCTTCTCACACACATAAAGTGCAATGTAACGGTTGATCATTGAGTGGGAGGAAAAAAAGTACCAAAGTATTCTGTGCTGCACTTTGACTTGGATTTTTATTTCAGTGCCTGCCTGCGTTTAGACATTGTGTCTGTGCATCAATGCGCGCCTGCGTACCCTTTGTGTATCTGTATGCATGTGTGTTGGGGGGCGTCAATGCTAGATATTTCTATATAGTTCGTAAAGAGAGGATGGAGGGGAGGTGGTGGGCACAAACAAATGGACATAGCGGTAAACGAGAGGAAACTTTACCCATGGGTCAGCCTCCGAGGGAAGATATATTGCCCATGGGTCAGTGGAGAGAAAGGACGGGCAAAATCCATATTGGTCCGTCTGCCTTGCCCCCTTTATATAGTGATAAAATATTCAAATCCAGCCATTACTTCACATTAGGCTACTCTGTAGAGATGCCAGGGAGAAAACCACAGAATGTATACATGTTGGTTCACACACAGTTTTGGTGCATTGATAGTTACATTAAAATCTCTTCCTCCCATTAGAGGCATAGCCCTCATCCGGACTCACGTCTGACATTTAAGGTGTGTTCACATGTAGAGCATGTGCACGTATGTGTGTGTGTGTGTGTGGACATATTTGTACATGTCTGCATACATGTGTGTGTCTACATAAAAGGCATGATCATGAGGTTTTTTTTTCTTACCATCTCCCTGAATGGGACATCAAAGTGATAAGGGCACTAAGTGTGTTGGTTAGCTTCCCGGGTCTGGATAAAAGAGATGTAGCAGATATGCTTCTACTTACTCAAGAGTTAATTTTCACCTCCTGCACACACACACACACACACACGCACATACAAAAGCTCTCTTTCTCTCTTTTTATCTGTTATGTTTAAGACTGATGACTATATGTTCTGGTAGCCTTGTCTGGGTGTTTCCTTCTGACTAAGTGCTGTGTCAGTCATACCTGAATGTGTGTGTGTGTGTGTGTGTGTGTGTGTGTGTGTGTGTGTGTGTGCTTGTGTGCATGTGCATGTGTGGGAGTGTGTGACAAGGGTGGTTATTGGGTGCAGATCTACTTGCCATTTCTTGTTTTTTAAGCAAGGTGGCAAGACAACAATCAGTTCATAGAAATGCTTAATAGTTTATTATTTCTTAGACTTTAGCTTCAGGGCAAAAACAGCATTCCTCAAGCAATCCTTTTCAACCACTCATGCTCTCGTTATCTGCGGATGACGCGGCAGCAGGTGCAGCTTGGGTAACACTTAGTGTCTAGCCAATGTATTTCAAGGTCTGCTAACATTCAAATAATATTTTTGTATTTGGAAGCTGAAAACATGGTGACATGTCTCCCTCCCCCTTATATCATTTCATCCTGTGTGAGTGTTTGTAAATTAGAATGGAGAATATTGATGGTCTCCACAATCCTAGTCAATTTTACACTAATTACAGTTTAGACAGGCAAAGAGAATTTTTTTTTTGCCAGGGCATGTCAAACTGTCCAGCTCCATTAAGAAATTTTGGAAGAAGGAAAGGTTTTCCAATAGGACTCTTGTTATTGTTTTTGCTATTTTTGTACAACTCTGGAAATTTAAAGTGCCATTTTGTGCCATTTTCCTGGTTGTGTAGGTGGTAAATTGGCAAGTCCTTGATTTCTCTCTGACCCGTCCTCCTCATGTCGCTGTTTCAGGGCACAGAGTGAAGATAGAAGACTCCCAGAAGATGCAGTTCTCGGACAGGCTGTCAGAGATCGAGCGCTACCAGCGGAGTATGCGAATAGGCCCAGTGAACAATAATCCCCGCCCCATCCACCAAACCCACCTCAGCACCACACAAGGTGAGGACCACTGATACATACAACCACAAGCAGCTAACCTCATAACCAAAATCACCACAACACTGTAAAATCAGCTCACATTAACCACCATTACTTAGAAGTAAATAACTCCTTTAATAAAACAAACATATTTCGTTTTATTTGGCCAGAGGGTAAGTAATCCGTAATACAAATCTGTTATACATCAACACAGTACATTCCGTTCACCCAGCATTAAACTAAGCCAAGAGCCCTTCATGTGCTTTTCCTCCACGGGAGGCTTTCGAGTTCTGTTCCACTAATCTGGGAGCTGTTAAATATGTGTTGGCTGTCCGAGGGGAAGCTCATGTCAGTTCTGTCCCCGGATGCCCTGCGTTGGTGGGTCCAGGCCCCACAGCGTGCAGGGTTGAGTCTGTGGCCAGGTGGCATGGCGGGTGCTGCCAACCGAGCTTGGCCTGGGTGCTGAAGCTGGCCTCCGCACACCGCACACTACAGCCTCAGGAATGTAACAGCCGCCCGCTAGCTTGGCAATCACGTCACTCTCAGACTGGTCAAATGTGCGGGGGTGGGTGGGTGGGGGGGGGGGGGTTATGAGTCTCAGACTGAGGTGGTGGGGGTTGTTTCATGCATATGTGTGTGCGCTGCGGACAGCTGCGTGGGTGATGGTTGGAGTGAGGATGAGTGTTCACTCTCTCGTCATATGTCAGAGCCTCTTTAACAGGATGCCATGTGTGGAAGCATGCAGACTAAACACACACACGCAAACACACATATAGTTCGCCCTCCTCTCCCACACACTCTCTAGTTCTCATGCTAGCTAATGAATCTCATTACCTTTGTATCAGCATGTTGCCGTGTACAGGAGGGCTTGTTTGGGAGCTCTTGGCCGTGTGTGGGTGGAACTCTATCAGTGTGTATCACAGCCATACACCGGTGTTTGGCCTTGTGCTTAGCTTGGCCAGCGCTGAGTCACCAGTATTGGCCTATCTAACAGCTGACTGCTGAGAACACAGGGTCTTTCACTCCACACCCCCATGTCCTTACTTACTGCTGATATTGATTTTGTTCCCTCGCACAGCCTGTACCGAGGAGAAAACATGCCAGCCATTTTAGAAACACCACCAACCGATTACGCTGAAAATAAACACTGTGGAGCTTCAACACAATACAGCCACTGTGATGATAATTTTCTGATGGTTTAGAGGCTGGCGTGAGCTCTGTAGGTTGTCTGCCAATAAAAAGCCCCCTGCAGCTAAGCTTATACTGGGAGCTTTAAGTTTCTGAGGGCTGACTTGAATACGGGGGGTGGGGGGTGGGGTGGGGGCTGTGCTCCCGTCGGCAGGGAGAGGTGTACAGACTTGGTCCAGACAGCAGATGAAGAGCAGCTCTTTGCTCTGCTCTCGTCTGCCTCGCACAGGATTAGCGCAGGAATTAGAGCGTCATAGGCTTGTCAGGCTTCAAAGGGCTGCGATGTTGCAACACACACATGTACAGTATATACACTGTGAGCAGACACAACACATTAACATCAGTTGGAACTGTCAGAGACGGTAAAGGCCTTGAGCGTCACGTTACAGCTGCCAGCGACTGGAGGCCGTCTATAAGAAGTGTGTGTGAGTGAGACAGACGAGGGGTAGGGCTGTAAAAAACCACACACCTTAATCTGTGGTATTACCATCATGACGGAATACCGCAGGGCAAGAGTGGTAAAATAATTAAATAACAGAGCAGAGGGCCCTTCTCCCTCCCACCATGTTTATCTGTTGGAGTGTCTGAGCAGCAGCCTGGAAATGTACGTCGCGGCACACATCACACAGAGCGCTCCCGTATGTGTAGGAATCATGCACAGACAACAACACTACAGTATTACAAGCGAAGCTCAAACATAAATAGACTTGTTGTAATAAATCCCATTCAGAGACACAGGGAGGTGTTTACATATCAACAGCACACATGTCTCTGTTTTTGGCAGTCCTGCCAGACACTGTTGTATTTTGCAGATACTTTAAATCCCGGGCCCTGTTTGTTTGAGAATTGCCAGGTGATAGATCGCCCATCAGCACGTTATAATTAAATGGATTCCCGTCTCGCTGTTACAAAAGATGTTTTCCATTATCCGCGGCTGGAGCCCTGCATTTTCCCCTTGAAGACGACTAAATAAGAAAATACAGTGTCATCTCCTCCTAAAGCCTCCTTGCTTCATTTTGTTGTCTGAGCTATGAAGTACTGTCTCAGTTTTCTTGTCAACAGGACGCGTCTCCAGACATCTGCTCAGTGCTACCCCAGATTCTTAAATCACAAACACACACACGATTGCACCATAGGCACATTGAAAATACAAAAAACACACACACCTACACAATTCTGTGCTAGTGTTGCAAGTTCTCCGCTAGTGCCCCAGACAGACAGGGTAATTAAGAGCTCATTACAGTACATGCATTGACAGGCTTCTTGCACGCTGGCAGACGCTGCATTCGCTGCTTGTTTTTGTTCTTCTGTGGCCACAGGTAAGCCTGGTAGACATGTGGAATGATTCTCAGCAAGGGCGGAGGGAGGGAGTGTGTGTGTGTGTGTGCGTGTGGTTGAAAATGCGTGGTTCAACTAGTGCAGTCAAGCAAATCTGACACTCAGACAATCAAGTACTAAATTGTTATTCTGGTTTTCAAAACCTCAAGTGAGGTACATGTGTATACTATATGT
Organism: Maccullochella peelii; assembly: GCA_002120245.1. Taxonomy (NCBI): domain Eukaryota; kingdom Metazoa; phylum Chordata; class Actinopteri; order Centrarchiformes; family Percichthyidae; genus Maccullochella; species Maccullochella peelii. The sequence continues at coordinate 118,392 of LKNJ01000096.1, read as the reverse complement.
GTCTGTGGGTGGCAGGTTCTCTCTTCCTTTGATACAGAATGTAGTTCATCCTTTAACATCTCACCGTGACATTGCATTTATAATATATACACAGTTATTTCCACTCTCAGCAAACACATGGTAGAGAATGTGATTGTGTAAAGTGGAAAACAGATTCCAGTTTTCCCGTGTTCCATTTTAAATGCAGACAAAACTCAACAAGCCCCTGGCACAGCCTCTAACAGGCAGCCGAGACGAAAGCTGCTCTTTTAACTTAAATGTGTTTTAACAGTAAGAGAGGGGGAAAAAAAGAAATACAGCAGCAATTTAATCATCCCAAAAAAAAAGTCCTGGCACTTTTGAGGTGGTATCATTTAACATGTTATTTGTTCCAACACCTGTGTGTTCCTCTCTGAAGATGAATATCAGATAGGCCTACCAGCATAACGTTCCGCCATCAAGTCAAGTGCTCAGTGCTTTGATGAGGGCCCAAAAGTGTGTGTGTGTGTGTGTGTGTGTGTGTGTGTGTGTGTGTGTGTACAAGTTTCTTTGTGAATGTGAGTGTGTGCCTGTCTGTCTGAGCGTGTGACCCATGTGGTGATGTTATTAAAAATATCAGTAGAATCTTGCAGAAATAATTTATTACACAATTCATTTTTTAAATCAGCACCCATCCTGCAAATTCTATAAAAAAAAAGGCAAACCTTTTCTATTTATGACACCTTTACAAATGTTTGTATCTCTGGCTTCCTCCTGCACAACTGGCACACATCTGCTGCAGCTGTGCTTTGGCCCTCTTGTTCAGTATGTTCAGGCTGTGGCCTCTGGACTGGACTTAACTTGAGAAAGTCCTGTTTGATGGAGGACCAGCTCAATGCAGCCGTGCCCCTCCCGCCTCGTCCACAGTGACCACACTGTTTACTCCACATAAACAAGTTGGCCGGCCCCCCAGGTTCGAGGCGGCACTCCACTACTGCCGCGGCCGAGAGGCTCACACTAATTCACACATCCAGAATGACATGATCAGCCAATTAGAAGCAAGAGCGAGACAGGAAATTAGCACTGTCAGGTAGCTGTGGTGTGGACTTTTGAGTATAGCCGTCACGCTAGTTTGGTTTCATGCTGATTTCTGCCAAACCCAAGCAGGAAGCTGGCCCTCTGAGGCCAATACAACCAAAACGAGCAGGAATCTGGATCAGTCCTTTAGGCACTCTGTTTTACTTCTGCACTCCACTATTTACATAATATGTCAATGGCCGCCACGGAGTTTATTTGTTATGGTGCCTGAAAGCCTCACTTGTGGTTAACTCTCTTTTTGTGACCCTGAGATGAATAATTCAAACTGAAAATGTTTTTGTTCTTCAACAAAAAAAAAAGAATCTTTTGAAGCCACCTCCTTGGTGAAAAAAAAGAAAGAAAAAGAGAAGTGAGAGCAAGTTGTTTTTTACCAGACTCAACTGTTTGTGTAAGTTATAATTTCACATCAGAGTCAGGCTGAGTTTTACATTTCAGCAATTACAGAAACTACATGTGTGCCATGAACAGTCTCTTTTGAGTCTGGGGAGAGGGGAAGGGTGGGAGGACGACAAGCTCTCAAAGAGAACATAGGATTTTTCAGCCCATGTGTTTGTTTTTGCTCACGTTATAAGTGAGGGCTCAAAAGACATATCAAATGTCCCACATAGCTGAGCCAAGGCCGTGTTCCTCCCCTCTCTAACACGCTCTCTTTTCTCTCTCCTTTCCTCGCTGGCGTCTTTCTTTCTCTCTTGCTTGCTCTCTCACATTCTCTCCCCGTTGCGACGCCTAAGGCCTAAGCGAAACAGGAAGCCAGCACAAGGACCGGCATTCACTGTGTCTCAATGACACGCTTCATTACAGCAGGCGCATTACATGTCTCAGAGGCGTTGCTGGATCCGGAGTCACGAGGATGGATGCCATTTTGGCTCAAACATCTTCTCAGCCACCCCTTTCATCTACACATGCACTTCAAAAGCAGTGCATGTGTTTATTTGTGTCCTCCCCAAAACTACACTGGCACCACCCCAAAGCTTCTTATTAGTGACGAAGTCACCACTTCTTCCCATTTCAGCCACTGCCTTCCCCACTCCTCAGCTCCGCCCAGGGGGTTGGTCCTCTTATTAACAGGGGTAATCTGTGCCTCTGCTATTGACGTTGTCTGCTGGCCAATCAAAATATTTGAAGGAAATGTTTATTTTCTTGAGCGAATCGCACCAGCTGCTTGGAAGCCTTTCTGAATAAGGCCATTTATGTGTAAGAATTTGCCATTGTGAGGCATAGTGCAGGACCTCTCGGCAACTGAGTGCTGATTTGGGCCTTTGCAAAGGAAGTGGAGGAGCTCCAGGGGAAGCACAGATCTTACACATGCTGAGCCCAGTGCGGCTATAGGTGAACGCCACCCCCCTCTCTGCTTCTGGCATCCTTCTCCTTCCTAATTGCCACTACAGGAGGTTAGGAGTTTACTATATTGCGGTATCTCAACAGCGGAGGGCAGAGTCATAGCGATACCACATGGCTGACTGCGGCTGTCAGTAAAAGTAGAGCACCATGACAAAGAAAATGTGGTTATACAATATGCAGGTTTCTGTCTTTATGATAAAAATATGTAAGTATGTTTTAGGAAAAAAGTTTTTAATAATATGTAACACTGTTCAGAGGCATGTAGATTTACTGTACAACCAATATGCTGCGACTGCCAGTGTCCACAGAGCACCATGCAAGTTGTCTTGTAACAACTGTACCGTCTCAGACTTAGAGCAAACAGCCCCTGTTTGTGTCAGCCCTCCTGCGGTGTGGCCGCTGAGTGTGAAGCAGGGTCCCACGCATTGGGCCAGCAGGTCCTCAACTCTCCTTTGCTTCCTGACAGCTCGGCTGGACAGGCTAGCGAGTGTCCTGCACTTCACAGGTCTCCACTGCTCCTCCAGTGTCTCGCCTGGAAGACCCAAAAATATCTCCCATGCACCCATCAAGCATGTTTTTCCAGGCCTGGTCTCACTCTGGTGAGAAAACCACCCCTCCTCTTCCCACTCTTCACTGCTCAGTCAGCAGAGGCCAACCTGTGACAGGAAGACACATCTCCAAACTGCCAGATGTCAAGACAGTTTTGACAAGTCTGTCATGAGTAGTTTTTTTGGGATCGTGCTTTAGATTTCTATGGCATAGGCAGTGACTTCCTCACCCTGTACACATATACAACCCACACATTTCTCTGCATTCCACAAAATACAAAAATGTTGCATTCCCGCACGAACACAATTCTGCACTGACTTATTTCCAATAAGTAGATTCTGGTGTTCACCTATTGTTCATATTGTGTGTTATACCAGCCCTGTGGCAGGAGCAAATGGACACCCCCACTCTGAAGACATGCAAGGTGGAGGAGGACCTGAGACCATGGCCAGGTAAGACATTGCAATGCCCTTCTTCCTAACTGTTTTACTGTGCCGTAGACTTCTGTGTAACTATGCTTTTGGCTACTCTTTCAAAACTTTTCCTCACATGAAGCTCAGCTTTTCCGATTTGACCCCAAATTTGACGTGAATGTGAGGAAAGTGTGTATTCATGCATATCTGTGCTTTTGTGTTAATGAGAAAATTGTTTTCATGGGTGTATCGTAGTTGCGTAGACATAATCATAATGTGCGGCCAAATCAAAAAGCAGCATGAGGAGTGAGGTCACTAGTAAGAAATGCCCATAATTACTAAGTGTGAGCAAACAGGCTCAAAAAATACAGGGGAGATAATTGAGGCACTTTGGACTGACACAGTTCACACCTTTCAAATGGTACACCTTTAACAACATCTCAGAACAAACTGAATATTTCCAATCTAATTTATTTTAATTAGTAGACACTCCAACAGCCTTTGAAATTGAAACAAACAATGCTGAAGAGGAGAAGCGGGAAAGGCGGGCATAACACAGGGTGTGCCATTCGTTGTGACAATTTCGTCTGTCTGTTTCGTTTTGCCCGTAGGGCCCTACTACACCCCAGAACATTCCTAGAACGCCACCACCCTTCTTCTGCCTGCCTTCTTCTTCTTGCTTCCCTCCCACTTTCTTTCATTTGTTTCTTGGCAATTTGGATCTTTGCTGCTGTGTAACAGCCCCCTCAGTCTCCTGTCCGTCCCCTACCCAGAAACCACACCACACCAGACGTGCTGAGTCATCCACTCACACTGCGATGAGGACACACATTCTGACACACACACAGAAAAAAAGAATAAAAAGCCTTGTAGATTTGACTCACTGATCTTGATCTCTTTCCTGCAATAAGAAAAGAGATACAATGTGTGTAACACAATGCTTGAAGCAGAGTATTGAGCCCGGGGAGTTACATATTTACATATGTTACTGTTTGTGCAAGGTATTTTCTAGTCTGAGACTCAATGCAGAGCAAGACATTCATGATGGTGTGACAAATGTGGTTGACAGTGGTTAGTAAAAGCATATGTTTGAGACTTTAACAGCCTAAACTTTAAAAATTAGGAAATCCAGAGAGAGAGAGAGAGAGAGAGAGAGATGTAAAACAGCGTAATAAATGATGATGCTACTTGTATTCATATACCTTTATCCTTACAATAACAGTATACATGGTCTTGGGTCAGCTAAACACACATCACGTCAGTGGCTGTACAAGGAAGTATCATATCTCTCATGGAAAAGGATTTACTTAACAAACAAACACATTATTCACGTCACTTTGTCGATGCATTAGGAAAATCTCAGGTTTTTTGTAATCACAAACTTCCTTTACCCTTGCTTGTATTGCATGTCAAGTTGGGAACATGCAAAATCCTCTGTGCTCACATGATGAAGTGCCTAACATGGATGAGGCTTTGGGGCTGTTGACCATGGTGCCACAGAACATAGGTGATTATCATTTGCATTCGACATGATGCTCCGGCCCCAAAGCCTTGCTGCTTAAAAAAACACCTGGAGATCATTTGTGTTCATTTGGGTCTCCTATTCTTTGGCCTGTGCGGCAGCAGTAGCTCTGCCCTGGCATTGTGTTGCTTTGTCATCATCACCCTGTTATCAACAATGACTGCTCATCCTCATGGCATCCACTGTTCAAACCACCCAAAACCAGTCAGTATATCAAAGAGAAGCTCTCTACCTCTGAAAGGAGTTGCAGTGCAGCAATCTATCTTTAGGGACGAATATGAGGGAGAAGATTAGAAAACAGTCTCTCTGCACAGCACAGTGTGTCTTTACGCGAAGCTGGACGAGCCTGGGGTTTTCTCTCTCCCTTTCCCTCCACTTATTTGCCTGAGACACCATTCCCTGGGCGCTGGCCGTCACAGTTTGCATCAAGCCTGAGTAAACATTTCACAGGTGAGCGCCTGGATTTGCATCTCCCCATCGCCAGCTCACCACATGCGGACACACACACGCATACACACGTAACTAAGCGCACAATTACACACACAGACATGACCGCCTCAAACTTGCCCTTATGTTAACAACCAAAATCAGTTTCTCCCATACGCAAATAAGGCAAACCTCCTGTCATATCTGGGTTACACGCTTGACTGTGGACTAGTGGACTTCTTGAGCTAAGCAGAAAGGAGGAGGAGGAATCCACCCTTGGTGTTGCAGAATTAAATAAGTGCGTGGTGCTACGCTTCAAAGCTAGAGGAGGAAAGAGAGGGCTGGAACACTATGTTCTCTATAAAAGCCCTGATTCCCAGCTACCCGCTTCATAGACTGGGAACATCACAGACAGCAGACTGTGCCAGCTAGCCCTCTGGGGTCCATCCCCTCTCTGTCCCTGCAATTTAGTCAACACGTTTCAGATGAGCCTAATGGAGATCATATGTGGTTTTGGGCCGCAGAGGTTACAGGCAGCTACTACTAGGCTCAGTTAGGAAGACCCTCTCTGCCAAAGATACACCACGGTTACCACAGCCACAACAGCGAAGCCTGTACTTATACTGGGTGGGGGAGGGTGGGGATACAGTAAGGTATGCAACATGGTTAAGAAGGAGAAAAAGCAGACTGCAAAACTTTGCTCCTCAATTACAAGACAGCTTGTTCAGCCCTCTCCTCCAGAGGGAGCTACTGTGCTGTAGAGAGTTTAAGGTGGTAGCAGGCTCCTCCTGGCCCAGAGCCAAGAGCTTGATACTGCACAAGCCCATTAAGGTGTTGTGATAAGTGTCCAGTCGAGTTACCCCTGACAGAACACAGGAGTCGATCCCCACCGCAGTTTAGCCAACACGTTTCCACCGACTCCAATTAAATGGAGATCATGTGCGGGGTGGGCCGCAGCAGCCAGAGCCATCAAGTCCCCATGCCACAGATCCCCTCCCCAGCTTCACCCTGCAGCCTAAATTTAGCACAGACAGAGAGAGATGAAGCGACAGAGACAGAGAGAGAGAGAGAGAGAGAGAGAGAGAGAGAGAGAGAGAGAGAGAAAAAGGATTTTTGGGAGTCCGGTAGGAATTAGTGGGCCAACTCCACTTCACCCGAATCAACAGCAGCTGAAGGCTTGGATTTTTCTCGCGTGAAATCAGATATGCAGCTCGACTCCGGTGCCTGGTAGACTCTGGAAAAAGAAACAGCCCCCCCACCACCACCAAACTCCCTCATCCCAAAAAGAAGAGGAAATTCAACTGCAGAAATGTGTTGTTGAAAAAAAAAAAAAAAAAAGAGTATAGCAGGGGCCGTGGAAATTGCAAAGGAACAGATTTTTTTGTAGCTGAAAATGGACCCAGTTCTCCAGACATAGGGAAAAGACATTTCAACAAGACTGTGGCACGCAAGTTTGGCATTCTCCCCCCTCAGGGCTGTGGCGTGCAAGCGCTTGCTATTTCACAAATACAAGCTCTCTTTTCTCTGCCATCCAAATCCACATTTTACACTTGCAGTCATGTGGGCACATTGGATCCATGGAAGCCACATGCGGACAAACAGATAACCATGGACTGAGGTGTGTGTGAGCGTATGAGTGTGTGTGTGTGTACGAGCAGCAGGTGTGGATGCAGCGTGCTGTTTGTTGACATCAGGTATGAGGAACTCTCCTTAGTCATTGGGCGTTTACAGCTCCAAAATATTTCGACCTGGCTGTTGGCCACCTTACCTTCCTGCAACATATCTGAGTGTCATGAGCACAAAGACTCGACATGCTTAACTTGTCGGGCAAGACTTAATTTTTTACACCTCTGAATGACAATTATAATGCAGTGTGTGTGCTAGTCATTTACCTGATAGTTACTACTACAAACTGACCTGAGAAATCAGTAGGAGAGGTAAAAACAATGGAGGTTTACTAAGCATTGCCTCGGTGACTTTATACTCATAAAACTGATATATCTTGTAACTTACATAATACAGCAGAAAAATGAAACATAATTGTCCCTGTACCAGGGTCCAAACCCGAAGACTACAGTAGATGGCAGGAGGCAGCGTTCAGAAGTCCTACACGGCTGCAGAACTGTGAATGGGTTCATATCCGAAGCTCAGGATGTAAGAGCCGCCAATAATACTCCTCGGTTAAGTGAGCGGGGCAATGTGGTGTTTGACTTAAGAAAATAAGTTGGTGACATTAGCGGCCCCAAATTTCAGAGAAGCAAACTGCCAAGCGATGTTTCTATTTCCCTTTTCCTCGGCTGAATAAATTAGAAAGTGTACGGTGAAATTGAAGTCTTAACAGCTGGGTTCACAGTGCTCTGTTACCTGTGAGATTACGCTTAGCAGTTAACTCTGACAGGTCCTGGACTGTAATATACATTAGTTTTATGGATATTCACACAGAAACACTCACTTTTTTCTGTTTCTCCTCCTTCCTTCCCTCTTTGCTTTCATTTTCCTTCTCTGTCTGTCTCTGATTGTGACTGTCTGCCTCTGTCGCCTAAGTATGATTTATGAGGAGTTGCACAACAGCACAACAAGCCGTCGGTGTTTATACAAAGCACCCCTCAGCACTGACAATGCCTCTTTTCATTGCTCTGAGAAAGACAGAATACTGTACGTTGCTCTCCTTTTGAAGGAGTGGTAGGAGGGCCGGGGCGAGGGGGCCTTTTCATAACTTCAGTCTTGTGCACGGGGCTGTGGGGTGATGTGCTGTCAGTGTTTGATGACTGTTATTAAGCAAAAAAATGTCTCAGTTCATTACTTTGAGCAAACATTTCCATGGTCAGGCATATCGCAAGAAATCTGAGCTCAGAATTGGGGGTTTGGGGAAGTTTGCTGTTTGCTGGAGATGAGGGTTGTTCTTTAGAATAATAGAAAATGAGAAATCTCCGAGCCCCTTGTTTCATAATCACAACAGCAGTTTTCATTCATGGCTGAAAGTTTGTTGACTCTCAACCTTTTGTTTCTTTGTTTCTGCCAACAGGGACTACAGATCTCTTCCCACAGAGGACCAGCTTCCCGTCTCTGTCGCCGCTGACTGACCCTCGCTTCTCAGACCCCCGCATGCACTACCCCGGGGCCTTCCCCTACTCAGCCAACACCTCCAGCACTGGCATCAGCGGCCTCAGCATGTCAGCCTCTTCTAGATACCACACCTACCTGCCGCCCCCTTACACAAACAACCAAACCCAGAACTTCCAGTCCAACTCCTACCTGTATTACGGCACAGGCTCTGGATCCTACCAGTTCTCCATGGTGCCACCGGGGAACACCGGGGGCGAGCGCTCCCCCACCCGCCTGCTGTCCTGCTCGGGGGCCACGGGCGCGGGAGGGACCAACAGCCTGATGAACCCGGGCCTGAACACCCAGAGCGAGGGCGTGGAGGCCGACGGCAGCCACAGCAACTCCCCCACTGCCATGAGCTCAGGCCGTTTGGATGAGTCCGTCTGGAGGCCTTACTGACTGACAGACAGCTAGACAATCAGAGGGTGCAGGAGAAGGGAGGGAGGAAAAGTAAAGAGGATGATGAACAAAAAAGATGAACACTGAAAGAAAAAAAAACAAACAAAAAAAGAGAAATGCTGCATGTTTGTCTTTTATTTCTCTGGCACTCGCTTTAAAGACTTTCTGCGTTTTACCAACTCTCTCAAGACTTCCATGTATTTTGTAAATTTTGAGTAAACTCCTGCACTGTGCTAAAACATGTACTCTTAAAGGACTATAGAAGCCATATAAGTTGAGATGATGTTCAGCTGAAACTGTAAATAGACCTGAGGGTAACACCAGGGAAGCCATATTAACCTTTCAGGATCATCTGTCTGGCGTAAACACACAAAAGACAATGGCGGTATGATCAATCAGTACAGCTGATGAGCTGGAAAAACCACAGCAGACATTCATCAAACAGACTGATCCAACTCACTTGCTAGGTGGAGAAGAGCAGTCGGACTGGATGTTTGCTCCCCGAGTGACTCCCGACATCCTTCCAAGGCAATGGCTGCACTGCTGTAGCAATCGGTCCTTTTAAGCTTTAATTTCTGTAAGATTTGCAAAAAACAGTGTCAGTTGTAATCTTCAGCTGCATCCAGGGCTGTTTCATGTGCTCACAGTACTCATGCAGTACCTTATTGCCTAATTTATTATCCAAATGGACACATTAGCCTTTGGTGCTACGGTATAGGCAGTGGATGTTTAAACACAATAGCTGCATCTTTGAGAGAAAAGCATTTTATCTGTCAGGACTCACATGTTTAAGAAATGAATTCTCCTCTGCTGTGTCATCAGCGTATCGAGTTTCAACAGGACAATAGTTGATATTTGGAGGAATGTAAAAGACTAAATACAGAGAGGTGTTTATTGGTTTATTTTCTTGCAGGAATATTTAAGTCCTGTTGTGTCTACTTTTTCCTTTTTCCTTTATTCAACCCCTTTCCTGGAAAAAAAAGGTCCTAGTCTGGTATTTTTGAACTGGATGAAACAGTTTACTTTTGATATTTATTTGAGCCAAATTGTGAGGAAATGTGCGCATATACCCAAAATCTTTAAGCATTTCTCTCTACCTTTCCTTTTTTATATATATACAGTATATATACCATATTTTGTCGTTACGTATAAATTTGGAATTTGTGTAATATATTGCTACTAAATTATAAAAAACAAAACCTTTAATGTAATTATTTTGTCTTCCAATGTAGCTTTGATGCACTAAAAACTTTTATTCCTTATGAACCACGCCCAACAGATTCTGTTAGTGAGATGGTGTATCTAGAACCATAATCTTTTAAACAATTTCCAAATTGCCTTCCTGCGCTAATCAAGCCAGTTGCTTAATTTTTGCACTATGTTTGAACTTTCATTTCTCTTTTTTGGTTATGTATTTACAAATATCTGAAACTCTGCCGAACTAAAGATTAAATATTCCTTCACATATATTTGCTGAACACACATAAAAGTGTCCTTTTAAGAAATCCTTCACCAATTCATGATTACATGATTAGACACACACACACACACACACACACACACACACACATTCCTGCACCACAGGTGTGTGTGCACATTCCCTGTGTCCGGAGGGCCTTTTCCCTGCAGTTATACATATGATGCCTCTATCCCTGGACGAGGAAGAGTGTCAGGATGATGGGGTGGAAGGAGGACGTGGGGTCAGAGTGGTATCTTCTTACCAACACCAAGGGCAAAAAAAAAACCTTCCCTTGTTGTGCACAGGTCCCTTTGTTCTGCATAATCAGTGAATGCTTTGAAGCCTTTATGGCCCTGATTCTGTCTTTTGTAGTCTAATTTACTGATCATCAACGCCAGGGCCTCATGGCTCTGCCAATAATTCATACGCCCGCACAGATCATCTGGGTATGAGCTGTGTTAAGGCATTTACAGCAGGTATCAGGTGCCTAATATCTACTAGAAAAGGAAGCATTCATGACTTCGAAAGTTGGTTGCTATAAAAGTGAAATTTAATTTCAAAGTGAATAGTGATCCAAAAAAGCTTGCATTTGCAGCTCAGGTAAAAATAAGTTATGCAAGGTGTTTTGTAGATCTCACAAAGACCATATGCCTTATTCTTCTTCTTTTTTTTTAAACAATCAGTAGCAAGCCTCATTCCTATCTCCCTTTGATTTAGAGGAAAAGCATGTTTCCCTGCTCTCTCCTCTGGAGCTTTTCTACAATAGAGGACCTTACTTTATTACAGGCAAAAATCATGCAGCTAGAGAAGCCACATGTGTACTTATGTTTGTGTGGTTCCTTCAAAAAAAAAAAACCAAAGATCTTCACAACTGCCTGTAATACTGTCTGGATATTAATGATGGGAAAGAAGTGTGGCAAATGAATCGTGTCTTGACTGATCTCTAATATCATTCTTTATGCAAAACTAGGAAGCCAAAATGTACAAGTGAGTTGTATTTTATTGTATATTGGATTAAAGAGCACAATGTTACTTTTTTCTTTTTGTTTTCTTTTAACAAGATGCCCCCTTTTCCTTTTCATATACCAAAATATTAATTCATCTTGCTCCTTTCATTTCTTTTTATGCTCAAAGCATGTGCATCTGAAACTGATGTGTTAATTTAAGAATCTCATCTATGTAAGACTGTAATGATATCGTTAATGCTTCCATATTGAGTGCTTGTAAAGTTTGCGGATAATGTAGTTTTTAATCATTTTAATTAAAAAACATGTGTCTCACTTTTGTCTTCACAACTGCTATTTATTTCATATAAAATAACACATCTTTTTAATTCCATCTTAAAAGATACAATCACACCCACATTAGATTTAGGTTCAGTACTTATGGCCACATTCTTCTACATTATTCGCTTTACTATAAAAACAATTTCATACCACGAGAGTTCTCTAATTTTGAAACTCAATGCTCAAAAGTCTGGATTGTGAGGTCTTTTATGGTTTGACAGGGGAAGGTGTTGAGTGAAAACGTTAGACATGGAGGCACAGGGTATAATTCACCTCCAGGAACCCAGACACCATCACATCAGCTGACAAATGAGCAGGACCAAAAAAAAAAAATGACGAAAAAAACACCATAAACGTTCATGGGATCCGATTTCATGCCAGCACATTCTGATCCAACAAATTCAGTTCTTCTAACTTCTTCTTTAGCCTCATATATGCCACTGCCTCCATCTCATAACCCTGGCAGCTCATTGGTAGTTTGTTCCCAATGACCCCCTTTAGTAATCATCCTCTTCTCTTCTGTTTGTGAGACTCTCGCTGGCAATTACCCACACTTCTCATGGGTTTGAAAATGCCTCAGCTGTGAGACCGGTGGTACCCGGAACGTAAATAAAGCGTAGCTCAGGAACACCGCTCTGGCAGCCTCCATGTCAGCACACGTCGGCAAACAATGCAGGAGAGGTTTGGAATGTCAGCCCGTCTTTTTTACCAGCTATGTGGCTGTTAATTTATGCGGCGCTGATGGCATCTGTTTGGCCCATTTGAAGCCGAGCCACAAGATTAAACACTTGAGATGCTACCTTGTGGGGTGGTCTGATTTCAGATGTCTCATGTGGTTAACCTGAAATACAATACCCACAATTCCTCACTCTTAAACTAATGCCACCTGTTGATGTACCATGAAAGGGCTTTCACTTCTAAACTCTTTGTTTTTCTTCTTCAAATTATTCACTCTTTTATTTTCCCTGTTTATGCTCTCCTCTGTCTATACTCCTCGTCTCTTTTATCCTTTCTTCTCATTCACTTCCATCCTTTCTTTCCTCCTGTATGGCTTCTGCCGTGTCTGTGTCAGGCCTTCAATGGGGGCAGTGCTGGCAGAACAACAAAGCCTCAGGACGCACACACAGCCTTGATACACACTGTATTCAATTAACTCTGCACACTCAAAGCATTTCCACACACGCTCAAGGAACTCACACACACACACACACACACACAATCCCCTGCTGACAGATCTCACACCACCCTCCACCCAGACAGCCTGAGCTCCACTTCACAGTGTGAAGCGTATGACAGATCTGCACCGTCTCAAGCATTCCCAACTATCTCCTCCAGGTCTCATCACAGAGTTGCTCCTCGCTGATCCCCCACCACTCAGGAAGCACAAAGAGAAGATGATAAGCTTTCAATTAGACCGGGCTCAAGGGAATTTTCCAGCTGTCTTCACACACTCTGTGAGACCCAACTCTCTCGTCCACATGTGGGGAGCAGAGGAGCTCTCATCTGGCTCCGTCTTTGTCATGGACGTACACGAGGCATGCTGCTTTTTTCATCTCCTCTCTGTTCCCGCTATGCTGCCGTTCTTCCGAAAATTGTAACTCTCCAGGAAAGAGGGGAAACGTTTTCCTGGAGGAGGCTGCTCGTCTGGATGTAATTGTAGTCAAAGTCATGATGAATTGGTTTATAAGACGACATAGAAAATTGTGTTTTAAGTGGATGAAATATAAAGAGGACTGGAGGCATGATTGTGAACGTCACAGGAAAGAAAAACTAACAATGAGAATCATTGAAGAAAAAAAATACTTTGTCAAGTCAGCCATTTGTTCTGATGAACAGCACAATGCCTTGTCCCTCACACAACTTTATCTTCAATTAATCAAAGATGAGAAAGATTAAAGCACTATTTATAAATTCAAATGAGAGACAGACAGAGAGAGATGCAGGAGACAGAGAAAAACAGAAAGAGGGCGTGCAGAGAGGGAGTGTTTTGGAAAGAGCACAGAATCGTTAAAACCCTCTCATTTCTCATGAGCACAGTATCCCGTGTCGCTTCTGCGGTACCTGCATACGAAACCCATTAGGGCCTCTTCTGCAGCCGATGACCTCTCCTCCCCCAAACCCGTGAGAAGGAGCGGGCTAGAACCGGCTTGGTTTGGGTGCCTGGTACATGACCAGAAGTCTATTTTCTAACTAGACTGGTGGTGGGAACAGAGGCTGCCGTCCAAAATCAGGGTTCCCACAGATTGACCGAGAAACACAGGGGCCAGGGGCTAAGAAACCGCGGGAGCTGTGATGCAACCGTTCTCACACTGGCAACTAGTGCTGCCTCGCTGACAGGGAGGGGGATATGGAGGGAGAGTTGAAGAAAGAGAGAGAAAGAGGGCTCTCCTAGTTCAGAGGGATCCCAGTGAAGGTAGTTTCTCATCCATGCTGGGTCTACAGAGACCGCTCTGTGTTCCGATACACCAGGCAGCTCCCAGTTCCCACAGTGGAGCACCTCTCCATGGGGCTAGGACTGGGTTCCCGCTCAGACCCAGAGGATCACTGGAAGCTTACAAGAGGCACTTGCAGAAACAGTCTTGCTATCAGGTCAATCTAAAGAGCTGCCACCACAACTTTACTCTGTCGTGTGGGAGACAGAGCAGCCGTGCGAGCCTTAAAAGGTCGAATGTCAGATGATCTGAAAACGTCAAACACAGAACTACTGTACATTTAGGCTGGGGGGTTTTCAGCAGCACTGCACGATACACCACTCTAAAATGTTTAAGATCAATATAGCTGAAGCGATCGGTCAATTAATTGATAAGTCGATCGACAGAAAATGAACTATTTGGCAATTAATTAACTTTTAGAATCATTTTTCAAGCAAACATTCTCTGCTTCCAGCTTCTCAGTTGTTAGGATTTGCTGTTTTATGTGACAGACTGTTGGGTGGACAAAACAAGCAATTTTAAGATGTTACCTTGATTTTAGTTAATTGTAATGGGCTTTTTACACTATTTTCTACCAAACATTTATAGACAAAACAATTAATCAAATAACAACAAACAAAATAGTCGGCAGATAAAATGATGAAAAAATAAAATGATTAAACATTAATTATATAAATTTTTCACTTAAAATTTTGTTTTCCCTCGAGTAAAAATGTCTCATAAAGATGCAAGATGTTTGCACATATTTCCAATGCATCGTTTCCTATTTCAAGAAAAAAATTTCTGTAAGGTAAATCTATCAATTAGCATATAAGATTTGAACAAAAACATTCCTCAAAGAAACAGATTTCTACTGAAAGTGAGCAAACATTTCTTATTTTTCCATCCCACTATTTTGGAAATTATTTCAATTATGACTTTCAGACTGTGTAGCTTTTGTTTTTTTGCACCTGCAATTTCAAAGAATTTCACAAGCACCCTAACTGATAAGTAAAGGGAAACGCTCTAAACAATCTGCTGAACTTAGTTTGCCTTGCCCACTCATCTCTAGGAAACCAAGAGATCGTAAATGAGTCAAAACCAGAAGAGGCCTTTATCCATTTATATGTAGAAACCCAACAGACCACTGGGGGACCTGTGGCCCAGACCACGGTTAGAGGGTATTCTGGCTAAGACCACAGCAGCTAACTTTCATTTAGATGTCCTACGGGCTTGAATTGAGATTTCTGTGTCTAACCAATCTGGCCTTAATTTGATTAGTTAGTTAGGGACAGAAAGTAGAACATATGATATGAGAGGATAATAGCTTGTAGTGTTCTAGGATTGTTCGTTGACTGGAATAATGAAATGACATGCTTTTCAAAGTTTGATTTAGACATTGAATTTGCACTTCACCAGTGAAGCAAAACATGGTTTTACTAAGAGAGCAGGGCAGCTTCCCAGAAACAATGCTAGTTGTTTCCCATACAGATTCATGAGAATTGAATACACAATCTTTTTTTTTCTCACAGAGAAAATCTGAATAACGATCTGTACATGCAAACACGGTTTCCTCCACAAAACAGGAAATTAACATATACACACACACACATACACACACACAAAGAGCACAAACACCACACACTGTAGCTCTCTGCCAGGCGCTCCCCCATCACGGTGGGGTCCTGGGTGGGTGGGGTTGGGCAAGAAGGCGAGAAGGGGAAACAGGGATCCCTGTGGACCAGGTCTCTGTTCACTTCCTGCTCAAGCAGGGGAACGCACTAAATTGGCGGTTCACATACACACTTTCTATCTTTCTATCTCCCTTACTTTTTTCCATCCATCTACGCAAGTAGTGAGTAAAATGAGGATGATTGCTCAAGTCTGTTTTGGATCACGTGGGAACATGACTGGTCATTAAAAGCTTGCATCATCTTTTCCTTTCTTGTTCCCACTATCTACTTCGGTAGCAGCAAAGTGAGATAAATGTACGTCAGTTGTTTGTTGCTCATTTCTATCTCTCTATCCGCCTAAAAGTAAATGTCATTCTGAGACCACCAATCTAGATGACTAACATCCTTTCACCAGTAAGGGCTCATGTGGCTGTAAAGAAATCAGTGACAACCGCTGAAGCACCACAGACCTACAGCCTCCTCTAACCCATAAACAGTTAGACAGAGCGACAACATTAAAAACATCTTTTCCCTCAAGTGTCACTGAACACAAGGGCTTCACAAAAATGTGTCTGTCGTCATCTTTCTTGTATCATCACTCTTTCCAGAACAGTCAGTTTTATTGTTGTTGCTATTTTGGCACTTTGATCATAAACAGTGCCACCAAGACAATCAAAGCCGAGTCTGAATAAATCAAGCTACTGCTAACACCCAATAAAGTGTCAGCTATTGTGATTGTTAGACAGGTGAGGTGACTAAAAGCCAATGCTTTGGTGTTTCTGTCTCCAGTCTGCACTGTGTGTGTGTGTGTGTGTGTGTGTGGGGGGGGCAGTATTACACACCCCCGTGTCTGGCTGTGGCTGCCCCGCAGGCCTCTGCTAACCAGTTCCCATGGTTCCACTATAGCGACTGTGGACTTCCTCAGGGGACACCTCCCACTCACTGGTTTGTTTTCATCCTTAATGGGAGATCATCTTACACTCTTTATGGTGTGTGCGTGTGAAGTAAACAGTTTGTGTGTGTTTTTTTCTTTTCTGTGTATGCACCTGCACGCACAAAGGCATATCATCGGGGTATGGGTGAGCGTGTGTGTATGTGTGTGTGAGTTTACACACATCCGTGCAGCAAAATGCTGCATGTGTGTGTTGATGTACAGACACCAGACACCTTGATTTCTCTTCCTTTTGTTTTTGCCCATGAGGCAGAGAGGAAGATGAAGGAAGAAATATATCTTTTGATTGTCTGGAGACGTCTGTTAGGGGAGCATTCATATTTAGGAATAATTGCTTTTAAGTGCTGAAATATAACAGCCAAATGGCCCGTGGAACAAAGAGGGCTTGTGGGGGGATGGAAAATGAAGCATTTACATTCAGGGTCTGGTAATGAGGGGGTTTTCCTGAGAGATGACAGCGAGGAGGAGGATCAGAGAGAGACAGAGGGAGAGAGAGGTAAAACAGAGATAATACATCAGATCAGGGGGTGGCAATTACAACACTGATCCCAGACAAGCTTTTTGGCTGTAAAGATGGTCTAAGACTGTGACACACTCTGGCCAAAGGATCGTGCACATGCATACAAATACTTTATCCTCCCTCAGTTTGAAGCCTACAGGTGTTTGTGCTTTATGAGAGGCCCTATACTGTACCTCAGCAGGGGCTGCAGCAGCAGAGCGAGCCAAGGAGGATTTGGGATCTGGGACGTCCTGGCGTATACAGCCGTATTATGAGGTGCGGCCTTCTGGCAGGCCACTCGCAGCAGGGCACGGTAGACCTGACCATAAATACAGTCAGTCCTTAAAAACCATCCATCAAACAGGTCCACCGGGGAGCAAAACCCATCAATATCACTCACTGAGACGGACACAGAAACAGATTATTGAAGACACTGAAAGGAATTATATCGTTTTTTGGTAGACGTTAAGATTGGTAAGGTATACGACTGCCTCTAGATATGTTATTTAGATAAAGAAGACATTTATTGCTTATACACTAAATCAAACAAGAGCTTTCTCCTGTTTTCTGAGAAGTGTCATTCTACTCTGCTCCACAGTCACCCTGTATTTTGCCAAAGAGTCGCCCTGCAGTTTTCTTTTTGTGGTTTTTGGAAATGCCCCCACTTTTCCTGCCCTGCTCCAATTTTATTTAAATACAACCGTAATTGGTTTGATTTCCTACCTCCGGCCTGGTGGTGAGGGGGGGGTAACGAGTACTGGTGGGAGCTAGTGAGGGCCAAGCAAAGGGGACCCAGCACACAGCAGGCGATCTGCATGCTTGGGTGGCAATATAATTTGGACTCCAGCACTACTATTCCCTCGTTTAGAGGCTGTTTATGGGCAGATCCTGGAAGCCCATCAGTGGAAACTGACATAAATCAGCACAGAAAAGAACACCAACATACTCAACCACATGATATTCAGAAATTTAGTTTCTAATACCTGAATGCGTCTGAATCCTGAGCATACACACATCATAACTCTCCCCCCCAAACTTTTCTCCTTTTGTCTATCACACCCCTGCCAACAAATCTTGCAACATTATCACAAAGGCATTCCAGCCTCCAAATCAAAACCAGTCTCCTACAAAAAGGCCTTTTCTTTGTGAGCTCTCTCACGGGCAGGCAGACAGAGAGGAGTGTGAGTGTGCCGCTCATCAGGCAGGCGTGAGTAATCAAAAAGGAAATAAGACGTAGCGTCTGGGAGAGGCCAAGCAGACCCCTACTGATCTACAGCCAGCTCATTGTTCTGGCCTTCTATTGTTTTCCTGCTCGGTTGGCAGACCAGAGAGCAGCCAGCCAATAAGAAGCCAGTCTAGATCGATCCTTGCCTTGGAGCAGTTCTGAGATATGCCTCAGGTGGCACTGATGGCGAAGGGGTAAATCCTGGAAAATCACTGTCAACTAATGCACAGGTATAAGGATAGCATACAGATGATAGGAGGGGAGGTGACAAAGCATAATGACATTCACTCTATTATTGCATACTGTCAAATTGGATCTAGTATACCAAGCAAGCTACTGCAAGCTAATTAATGGCCCTTAGAGGCTACAGTTAGGGGCCCTTAAAGGCGAGAGAGTTTAGCAGTATATACTCACACCTCCTGATGACTGAGCAGGCCAAGTGAGCATGGATCTACACATTGAAAAGTCTCAGTCTGGGGTAGAGGAGGTGTTGATTTTTACTGTAACCAGCGGCAACCCAGAGCGGACCTGTTATGGTCAGTCCAGGGCCAAACATAGCTTGTTAATATAGGATGGGGAGACAGTGGAGGAGTTTGTCTTCTTTATGATGGCTGGAAAAAAAACAGACGCACGTCCAACCAAAGCAAGATCCCGGGGTATGTGGTCCAGCCGCAGGAGAAACGGACCCAGGAGGCTTCCGTAGCTCAAGCGCTGGTGCAGAGAGAACACAGGGACTCTTCCAAAAGTGGCACAAGTGCACGCACGCACGCACAATACACACAACGTGCTGCCTTCCCGGCAAGCGACAGTCATCTCGGTGGAAAAATATGGTAACCGATGCATTAAAGCCCAAGACTTTGAGGGATTGCAGGGACACAGTGGCATTAAAGGCAGACAGACCAGGGGGAAACACACTGCACAATATCCAGAAAGCAGAGGAGTTTGTTGGGTAAAATGGGTCAGTGCGGCAGCATACACACACAGACTGGTGAAAAAGACTCAGACTAATGTGATCTGGGCTCATGTATGAAATACAGTTGGAGAAGTAGAAGTGTATATGTGTGTATATTTCAACGTATCTGGGCATATGTGTCAACCTACACACATATTAGATATGTGCAGCCTCTACATATCAAAATGCCAGTTTGTGCGCCATCAAAGCCAGACCTACCCGATAATAACAGCTATTTGAAACAGTGTAGGCCAACCCGCCTTTCTCCGCAAAAGAGAGGGACCTTGCTCCTAATAAACAACTTTTATAAAAACAAGATGGCTTTAGAAGCAGAACCAGAAAATAGCTCGACAACAAAAAAACTCCAAAAAACCCAATAGACTCTGCATTTCATGGCCGTTGAGGCCTGCGGTTCTGTTGCCATATAACAACAAACGATGCACTTCTAACCCCATTCCTACTGAGTCCCTTTCTCAGTATCGAGCCATAGGTCTCTCCTCGTTAAGTGAAGCGTACAAACGTTCAGAACTCCTGGCACTTGTTCGCATGTTTGTCAGTGTGAGACGGGACTTTTACTGTACAGGGACACCGCAGGTTTACGGGGTGAGTGAGCCACAGCTTTCACTGCTCAATCAAACAAATTCCCAAAAGTCTAAAAACTAATCCAGCTCAGGGCTCAGCAAAAACAGCGTAGCCAAAGGAGCGCTCAAAAATGACGACAGTAAACCAGCCTTTTGGCTTTGTGATCTCGACTTGTGCATTCCTGATGAGCTGTCAGGCTGTAGAAGTAACACTGACTGTCTTATTAATGCTTAAAGCATTCTGACAGAGCCTTTTGTTACTTACTTAAACCACACTGTCTGCAACGATCTAATGGAAGTCTAAAAGCCATTAGACTGGACGGCTTAGCCAACACAAACCCTGCACACAGGCTATGAAGGAGCAGCTAAGGGCAATCAATACATCTCCCCTCATTCTCCTCCTCCTCCAGTGTTAAAGGTGAATGTCATAGCATCCTCTATGGCTGCTGGCGAGTAAAGGAGACACTTTGGTTTAGATCAGAGAGAAACCAGGGACGGAGGGGCAGCACCTGCCGCATGGGCAGATCGGATCCGTCCATTAACGTCAGCTGCAAGTTAATTGCCTTTTGCTCTAGGCTTCTCTGCTCATTTGTTTCTACTGTACTCTAATGTCTAGCATCTTGGTTGTGCACTTCATCTGCTTCTGACAACTGTTTAAAGAGAGCACAGACAGAACAAAAGCCAAAATCAAAACAGAAAGGAGCTTCACCATCAGCAGGGGCACGTGAGTGTAACCTGCTGTCATTTTACCATGGCTACGCGGCAGGGAGGAGCCAGCTGGGGCGTTTCTCTTTCACAGGCCTGGCTTCTGTAGTGGCTGGCATGAAAAGAAAGCCAGTGAGCTGGAGACGGATGGCAGAACCAAAAACTTCAAAGACCTCCTCTCTCACTCTCTCTCTCTCCCCCCCTAGATGTGCTATATGGCTCTGAAAGGGAACCTGCTAGTTCACTTTAGCACAAAGACGTCCACGCACACTGTCTCTTGTGCACACACACACACACACCCACACACACACACACACACCTGGGATTATCAGCACACCCAACAGACGTTTCTTGATTCCTTTTAAAAGGAACAACGGGAGTATAATGGTTTGGCTATGAAAATACACACATAGACACGTAGTATAGCACACATACGCAAGCACACAGACGCAGCGGTAATTCACCACATACCAGACAGATATTCGCCACAGGCTTTGACACACTAACATAACATAAACTGCAAGGTAAATCTTCCCCTGTGCGGGGCTAAGGTGGGGGTGTGACTGCTGACAGAGCAAAGTCTTTTATGTCTAATAGTTTTTCAGTCACAGACAAAATAAAACAGATCACTATTGTAGTCTCATAAAGAGACTAAACAACCTGGACAAAGGCCCCTGGAGGCATGAAATACCTGACGTCACAAGGTGTCTTTCAAGTACACAGCTGACACAGACTCATAGTTGCCCTTTTTTCTCTTAAAAACACTTACTTTAAGACCCACATGTCCCTATCCCCCACCCTCACACACACACACAACCTCCCTCATGCTTCCTGTGAAAAAGTGCTGACCATGTAAAGGAGATAAGAACAAACCCCCTGGAGAACAGTCACTGCCAGCTTTGAGAGTTCCCCCTCTTTCAGCTCACTGTGGCTGAGTACCCTCTAGTGGTAATCACGGTGAATGGCACTTCTCCTGCTTGAATTTGTATCCTTGAACCCTCACTGTGCCTCTTTACCAGCCAACAGCCGCAGTTAACCGCAGCTCTGCCACAGGGTGTGACTGCAGGACCCAGATGGGGTGAATGGCAAGCAGGGGAAGGGAGTGAGGCAGCTTTTTGTGGGCCGCCCAAGGGGGTCCACCACAGTCCCCTATCTCCCCACCACAGTAGCCACCGAGCCCTGGAGAGAGAAAGCCACCCCACCACATTTTAATGAGGGCTAAAATAAACAATGTGAGCACACAAAACCCACCCTGACTGGTTGTCTGCGGGCACTGGAGCGGGGCAGATAAGCTGGGCTGTTACTCGGTGGTCTGGGAGTTGATTGGGTGGCTGATGCCACAATGAACTCCACTATGAACACTTGCAACGTTGGACCCTTACAGTGCTGAAAAATAATGAGTGAATGTCGCAGAGGTAGTGAGCACAGCCTCTTAAGAAAGATAGCTGAAGGAACAGTCTGTAGCCTTCCCTTTAATGGAAAATTGACCTCCTTTGAAACTGTGGTCGAATTCACTTAAAAGGGTCAGTTCACCCAAATTACAAATCAACACATTTTCTCAGTTACCTGTGATGGTATCTAGCCTTGCTGATACTGTAGTTCTGGTTTTCTTTGCCCAGGTTTTGAGATATCCATCTGAGATGTCTGCTTCTACCCAAACACAAAGGAGCAGAGTGGAATTTTAAATATGCTGAAGAAAAACTAGGATTTAAAACATTCAAGGAACAATGTCCCAGTTTATCTGGATAATCCATGGAACGGGCTGTCAACATTTTTAATTGGAACTACTTTCTATCAAAAAACAAACTAAAAAAACTGTTCACCAGTAGTGGAATGTTACGTACATTTACATACAAGTGATTTTAGGTACTTGTACTTTACTTGAGTAAAATGTGATGCATTGTTATAAATTAAGTATATAAAACTGTTCAAATATACTCTACCTGGATCAACTACAACAATAAAACGCTACAACACAACATTTTCTGCATTTTGTAGAAATGTACATTTTACTAACAATAAATGTATGCTTTTACTTAAGTACATTTTGAAATGTAGGATATTTACTTATAATAGTAAGTAAGTAGAATTTCACATGGTGATTGAAATTAAGTAAAAGATCTGTAGACTTTCTCCACAGCTGCTGCTCATAGTTCTGTGGATTATCCAGAGTAGTAAGGGACACCGTTTATGGAAAGATATATGTTAAGATATAGGTTAACTGTTTTGTGGTTTTACATGTGATTTTTAAATGGTGTGTGAGCACACAATTCTTGTCACCTACATTGTATAGGAGTGGCAGCAGAAATCTCAGAGACAGATGTTGACTATACTTGAGAAAATATAGATTGTTTTTGTAATTTGTGTGAACTGAAACTTTAAAATACCCCTCTTATAACATTCAGTCTAGCCTTTACACCGAATAAATTGCCAAACTATTGAGATTCATTGC
This sequence comes from Maccullochella peelii, assembly GCA_002120245.1. Taxonomy (NCBI): domain Eukaryota; kingdom Metazoa; phylum Chordata; class Actinopteri; order Centrarchiformes; family Percichthyidae; genus Maccullochella; species Maccullochella peelii. The sequence goes on along the minus strand of LKNJ01000096.1, from coordinate 95,386 downwards.
ATTTAAACCCCATTTAGACACCAAATATATAGGAAAATTCTCGAGTTTCATGCTTTCCTCCAGTGTGCCACTATGCATCACTCTTAGCATTCTGATGTGCTTTTCTGAGCTATCAGAGTATATATAGGCCTATTCATGAGTAACTATATGCCACCAGACAAAAACCCTGAGTTGCTGCCAAGAAAGACATACAAGATGATGGGTCAATGACAGCTTGTACGACTTGAAGAAGTTTGGCAAGAAAAACACACCTTGTTGGAGGATCAACATACCCCCGGCGCGGCGCTCTTGCTAACTAGTCGCAGACGACGAGTATTTAAAAGGGCGCGAGCTGATGCCAACATATTTTCGGAATAAAGGCCAACATTACTGAAGATGTAAGGAGCAGATAAAGGGCATGGAAAGCATTATGGGGGCTGTGAGGTCTCCTATAGTCTGACAGAAATGCCTGAACTGAACTCCACCGTTATCCAACAACAACAACAACAACAACATCAACACGCCGTGTGGTCTGTGCCAAGCTAGCAGCTGCTGTGTTTTCGCGTAATGCTGCTTGGTTCTGATTGGCTCATTAGCTGCGGCGGTGAGTCACACCTGTGGCCACGTGACGGCCCATTTTGAATATTAACGAGCTACTATTCAATAACAGTGCGCAGTTATAATGGTGTCGTATCAGTTCTTTTAAAATCTTTATGACTTCTCATTGCGGGAAAGCACAGCTGGAACTAATAACATTAATTACGGTTTGGTTCCATTCACGTGTGCCAGTATCCTGCCTCTGAGCCAGCACCTACAATACCAAAACTCTCACACTGGCACCCCTGAGTGGACTACAGCCATTATTAATGTTATTAGTTAATTTACAAGTCACACAAGTGCACTGTTTTACACCGCGTTGAGACAGCTACAAACGTTTTATTTTGCTTCAAGGTTTGCCATGAAGCACGAGCTTCTGGCAGCTTGACTTCAGATGTTTCCTAATTCGAATTTTAATTGGCTGAATGCTGTAACTGAAAAAATAGGAAAGGAAACCTTTCATGACCACATAATTATCATTATGGTAATCACCACATAGTACCAGTGCTTCGTGTAGGCCTACCTTAGTCCCTTGGTTCCTAACCTGGGGGTCTGGACCTCACAAGTCGTCACAGGATTAATCTGAGGGGTCAAGGGGTGATTACCAGGATAGAAGAGCAGGAAAGGCTACACAAACTTCTATTTTTTTTCCAAATGTTTCCTTAATCTTTGTGTTTTTCTTGTGAATAACCGAATAGAATTATCTCTTAAGGTCTCTAAAGGTTTTTCAAATAGAACAGTGGGGGAAAAAATCACTCACCTGATCATAATCCATAAACAAATGTGACTGGTGACATGGGTCACAAGTAGACACTGCTTTGTTATAAGTGGTCACAAAAAGGACCACTGCCTTAGGCTACCAGAACTTTTTTCCTTTATAGATAGATAGATAGATAGATAGATAGATAGATCATTTAGAAATTAAAGATTTATGCATTTGCACGCCTACTTGAAAGTATTGTTTGTAGCCTCCTGTCTGCCTCCTCTAAAGCCACTATAAAGCTTATATCATAAATTAATAAGGACAGGTCTTGCCTGTTGGCCACAGTGAACTTTGGAAAGTGGTAAACTGGCAGTGAAAATAACATTTATCCTTTCCTTTAATTTAAAGCTGTCATGATAGAGGTTAGATAATGTGTATGAGTGGAATAAATGTGGGCAAATTAGAAATTAAAAGATATTTCCCAACATATATTATTATTTTCAAATTGAGAGAATCCCAATATTCTTGCCGCCATGAATCTTCTACATATAGGCCTGTGTGCTGTCAATCAACAGGTTAAACCAAATACAAAGCAACCTACAGCCACATCAAATGTCAGGTGCACAGAGTCCATATGCAAAGAAGGTTTTTCACACATTGTAGATCCAAAACCCAGTTGGGACATCACTGTGTACCCTTGAGCGAGCTACTTTACCAGTGTAAATATTGAGCCAGCTGTATAAATGGGTGTTGTGTAAAACCTGCAAACTGAACTGGCACTGCAGAGAAAGAGTCGATGCCAAACAGAAAAGGCTCCACTGAGCTACGGAGTAGTGAAAAACACACAGCTGATTGATTTACCTGTTAAAATAAAAGCATGAGGTCTAAAAAAATGTATATCCAGGGTGAAGAAATTGCACCCCTGTGCTTAGAGCCTACATGTTTTTGTCATCCTGACAAAGAGAAATCCAAGGAAACAACTGTGACTAACCTGTGTGTGTGTTCATATCTTAGCTGACTTGTTGGCTCCCTCTCATGGTGTGTAATATAGCCCTGCTCTTTCCACATACACACACACACATAGTCAACATGTTTGAGAAACAATACTCAGCCCCTCCTGGCCTCACCTTCATTACCCAATTACAGTAATACACTCACCCTGCTTGTAATGAGTGTGTGGTCTGAATGATAGCCAGCCCTGTTGTGTCTTCTCTTACCTCACACTGACACACGCACACGCACGTCTGTCTGTTTGCGTCTGGGTGGATTTCCTCCCTGTGAATTACAAGTGGAGACCGTGTCTTAGCGCTCACCAGTAAGGGAGTAGAGAATGTGTGGGGCTGAAACATGACACTTTAATGATCTGGAGAGCATCCAAAAACACTTCCCCCCCCCCCCCTTCTCTTGCGAAACTTTGGCTGCAATCAGCCCTGCAGAATAGACTTGTTTATGCTTCAGAACAGTAGGGAACTGGCTGAAAAACATCATCAAGCTGACAGTCAGAGGGTGTCTTCAGGGGGAGGTGGAGCCCTCAGTGGGTGGACACCCACATGAGACATTCCTTGGAGACGGAGAGCTGTAAACAAACATGCTTTTCCCAAACTTTTCTGTATTTCTGTATCAGTGACCTCCTGATAGATTAACAGTGTAAAGCAAGAAACCTAATATGAGATGTTTTTTAATGCCAAAAACATTCCCTACATTCATTTGAATAGAACACTTGAATAGAACAGAGCCTTCATTAATGTTATAATTAACACCAAGTCAAAATGTCTGCTGTGAAAAAGGCCTAATGGCGTGTTCAGTGGAGGTCAAATGTTAGACTACATACATAAATATTGTATAAGTATAAGGAAAACTGTCATAGCCTCTCATAGCACCTCTAAGCGTATAGACAAAGATAAGCTAACATAGCAAAAAATTGCAGCCCTGGAGAATGTGGCATCACTGTCAATCCAAAGATGAGACTCTTTAAAGTAACTGTAAAGATTTGATAAAAACGTCTTAACACAGTGTCCAACTTATGTTTGTGGTCTTCCTTGGGTGATGTAGTCGGTCATTTGTCATCTCCATGGCAACTACGGAGGGCCACAAGATGTGGTTAAAAGCTTTGGAAACAACAAATAAATTGGACCTAATATGTCCAACTTATTTATGAGGATTTTTTTTGTGTCAAACTGGTCAAGAAAGAACCTTAAAGTTTAACACTAAAGAAGTTAAAGACAAAGATAACGTGCCCATTTTACAGTTAGCTGGTCTGTTTATTCAATAAAGCCGGGTTTGAGCCACTGGAACTGAGTGAAGACAATATTCGTGATGACTTTAGTAAGCCTTGGATGTTAGGTCTTTCACTATTCTTGCTCCAATTAGTATGGGATATTGGTATAGGCCATCAACAGTAATCTGAAAACATGTAAGCAGTAACTAGTATTGAGGGCCAAAGGCAACCCAATCTCTTATTGTAAATGACAAGACAGGTGTATAATAATACTGGAGGTTTATACAAAAACACAAGTCAGAATGCCAATAAGAAGTTTATTTCAATTTAGTCAATATTGTTAAAAAAAAAAAAAAAAGCTTGGATAATGTCTTTGTACAATGTCACACTTACGTTGTAATGAACTGATCTTGGGGAAAAAACAAACAAAAAAAAACCACACCTTCCTGCAAAACATCCACAGAGAGAAAACAAGTAAGGCAAAGTCAGGAGATGGTTCATCTAGAATTAAAATCCAAGCAGGTGAGAAATGGCCCATTTTCCTTTAAACTTCGGATGAAACGTATAAAATGTACACACTGAATTCTGAGCAATCAAAACAAATATTTACAATTATTTTTATCAAATTCGTTTTATAACAAATGTCTGAAAAAACATGGCAAACGGAAGCAAACATAACAGGTGTTGCTTTATCCGCACTAAAGCACTTTTGGAGCTACTGTATCATAACATACATTCACTACCTTAGAGATCAGTCTACATACTGAGAAGAAAGTGACATTCAACCAGGTATTCGTTTCGTTGCTACTCTCCTCGAGTTGTTTTGTCATAAATATCTTTAGTGTCACCTTTCCTGGTGCCTGACTGCACACTAGTGTCCTTCATTTTTTTTTTTACTTCACTTTCCAGAGTCGTCCTATCCACAGTGAGACCAGTATAATGTGCCCCCCTTTTGGTCTGCCATGTGTAATTGTAAGTGCTACAGTCAGCACGACCAAATTGAAGACTTTCCTTCATGCTTCATAAGAGAAGAAAGAGTCTGCTCAGTGTGTCAGCGTCTACATGAACGTTTTATATGGCAATGTGCTGATTAACAAAAGGCCAGTCTAGACATCTACACATCCTTGAAAATCTGTAAAGCTACATGTGGTTGGATATTTCTTAGACCTCAGGTTCGATTTTTTCCTGAGTTGCTACTTCTGCAGCCGGTACAGGAAAGTCCCTACAATTCTGAGCGTTTGCCTATTTGAGACGAGAAAATCAGAGCATGGATACCAGGTAGCTGTACCTGCAGTTACAATTATTTTGATTTATTTTAAATAGGTGAACATTAAAATAAAGCATTTCTCACTTGATATGTCAACCACTCAGGTTTGGATTAGCTTCAGCTTCTTCTTAAACCTGTCAAATACTTCCTGCCAAAAAACACTGAAGCTTCAACACTGTTTACAATGCCTCTTAATAAGCCAAAAGACAGGGAAAAAAAACAAACAAACTGCTTCTCAGTGTTCATTTTATAGCAATCCTAGATACTTCAATATTAAACAGATAACAGAAAATTAATGACAGCTTGTGGCCTCTCCCCTGCATGCAGAGAGGTCAGCTTAAAGGTCACTTATCAGGGAGCGCGTCTCAGCCCCCCCACCCCACAGCTGTTCATCAGCAAATGAAAAACAAAAGCAATTAATGATGAAAGGTGGAACAATGGTGGGAGGAAAAAAAAAGATCAAGAAGGGTTCATGCATTGGGGGTTCGCTCTAGATGAGGAGAGAAGGAAAAGAAGTCCAGAGTTTTTTTCTTTCTCGTGAATGAGCACTTCAGTCCCGGTGCTGGGGAAGGGGGGAGGTATAGGGGTGTGTAGCGGAGGGGGGCGTAGGGGTGAGGGATGGAGGGAGGCAGGTCAGGACAGAGGGGCTTATTTGACCAGCCTCTTGGCTACGTCTCCGTAGGCGATCTCGATCTCCTTGTCGCTGGGGCAGGTGTTGGTGAACTCTTCACGTGTGTAGGCGTTGTTCAGGTACTTCCAGATGGCAGTCATCTCGTTGGGGAGGTCAAAGCCTCTGTACTTCTTGGCCACCACCTGGAGGAAGGTATCATGAGCTTATAAATCTCATCAACTGAGCTGCAAACTCTAATATAAACTCAAGAGCACCAGCAAAACAGATCGTGTATACAATCTTTGTGAAGCAGTTTATGCTGTCATTTCTTTGCATTAGTTCAGGCTTTACAATACGAATATAGTATATAAAATAGTCCAAAAGGTGCTTTACGAACATTTAAACAATCAACTGTTACTACATTAACTGAAATAGAATCGCTAAAGTTAGAATAATCACTATGAAGTTCAATAAAAATCCCGATAAGCAATAAAAGACCATCACCAAGAACACTGTTGCTCGTCACACCACCCACCGGCCTCTTTATTGCTGCCACTGCTCACCTTGACTATGTGCAGCTTGGGCAGCAGGTTGCAGTCAGCCAGGGTCATTTCATCACCATCCAAGAAGTTGCGGTTGGAGACCTTGACATCCTCAATGCTGTTGTGGTCGATCTCATCCGGCAGTGGCGAGCGAAGATATTCGTCCAGCTTCTGCAGGGTCTTCAGGAGCCCGCGCTCCAGACCTGCAAAGAGACACAAGAGGTATTATAAAAAAAAAACAACAACCCAGTAAACCACGTTTTTTTTTTTTAATGATATATTCAGTATGAGCAAATAATCTTCTCACAGTGTTAAATTGTCATGGCTTTTCCTGAGGCGGCCTACTACAGCTGCTACACCCACTGATCAACCACATGGGGGCAGCATATCACCAAGAGACAAGCCCTTGCTTGTATGTATGTTGTGCACATTATCAATATAGGAAACAGACTTTATCATGCACACCATGTACAATCCAACACTATTACAATAGCAGTGCAATACAATGGCCTGCTGCTGTAACAAATACCATCTCTGAGGAGCTTAGCCACCACACATTTCAATGGATTACATTTGATTGCACAGGTGTTCCACTTTGTCCTCACCCTATATCCATCCATCTATAGATTATTCATTAACAATTCATTCTATTGTTGGAAAATATGACATGAATGTTCGCTTCAGCAGTTCAACAGCAGACTCGACCTGTAACTTTGGAGAACACTTTATCACTGAACCATGAGATTCAGCCTCAAACTGTTGACACAGCCTTGGCTTTCACATCCAGCTCACCATGGTTCAATATTTTCCCAGGGTGGAGAACAGCCAACTAAAACACGATACAAAATCTTGGTATTTTTGTGAATACCATAAACATCCTTCTAGGGAAACAATTGCACAAATTGTTTCACCCAGGATGCAACAGAATCTATGAGACAATAGACACATTTTTCATATTATTATTCCAACAGCCATATCTGTTACGTTTGTGATATGACCTTTGTCTTACAGCAGGGTCCGGGGTGTACAAATCAAGAACAGGAAGGATGAGATTGTGAGCACAGATAACTGCTCTGTGGTTTTCCAGAGAGCTCCACCAGGTGAGAGAGGGAACAGGCAGACAGGAGGAGGCAGCAGAACAAAAGCTCTGTGTTCCTGAGTGAGGCCGTAATCCACCAATCAGGGCAGGGCTAGTAATGTCGCCAAGCAACCAGAGAGCTCTCTACACCTTTGGAAGGTTTCTGGATCTCTACTCTTAACCAGTGTGCCCAATCGTGTGTGTGTGTGTGTGTGTGTGTGTGTGTGTGTGTGTGTGTGTGTGTCAAAGACAGATACAGGCAGCTTACCCTCATTTGCATCTGGTTTTGAGTTCTTAATGTACGCTGAAAACTTGGCGAAGATGTCCATACCAGCTGTGTTTGACTCGGGGTGTCTTGCACCAAGCTTGATGTACCTGCACACATACAAACAAACACACGTGTGTGTGTGTGTGTGTGTGTGTGTGTGTGTGTGTGTGTGTGTGTGTGTGTGTGTGTGTGTATGAAGAGGTTAAAAGAGTAAGTCTGGTAATATTCTGTATTTTTCTTAACTAAACAAAAAAACAAAAACAATGAATTGAATATTGTCTGCATAGCCAAACCCTGATAGTGATTTCTCTGTGCCATAGACCTCCACTGTTACACATATATATGGGCACTGTAGTTTATTTTCAGTCAACCCCACATACACCATTCTGCTGCTGTAAATATTCACTAGAGCCACTGAAAATAGTCCTCAACAAATGCACTATTTACTCCTGTTTGAGTAATTGCTAAAAACTACAGTGCCCAGCTGTTTAAGGCTAATTATTTAGCCGTTTTGTAGATGAAAGTATATATTTGAAGATGTATGTCTTCAGTAGGAACAAATGGGCTTAGGGTTGCGAGCCACAGACAGGCTGGGGAAGTCAGCAAGAAATTGAGAGACGAACTGACATTATTGGTTTTGGTCTTTTCATGTGATTTGCTGACAATTAGAAAAATATAGAATAAGTAAACCATTTGTCTGATTTTAAATTCATATAGAAAGGCCTCTATCCTTCATTACATGCTAACAGAGCATCTTAAAGCTAACAGTGTGCTCATGACAGCAGTGCAGTGGTGTTCAGGGTTTAGGTGGGTCAAAGTGTTGCCACAGGAGTGAGAATGCACTCACTTGGGTGGGCAGAGGACATCTTCAAGGAACTCCTCGATCTTGTTGACGTCAGTTTTGACCTCGCCGTTGAAGGTAATGAAGGGCGGGTGTGTGCCCGGGGCCAGATTTTGGAGGTCTGCAGGTTTCCTGAAAGAGAAGTGGAGCAAATTTTGGTGGATTGAAGCAAACAGAACCAAGCCATGTGACCAATTAAAATGTTTTTTTTTTTTGTTTTTTATAAATGCATGTTTGTGGATCTAACATGTAAAAGTAGCTTTCATCCCCACACATATAAGTAAGATATGAAACTACTGTAAATGAGACAAGATTCATAATTGGTCGATGTTTCCTGGTTAACACATATTCACTTTATATATTTCAAGCAAGTTTAAGCAATTGAGGGTGCTATGGCTCTTTGGCAGCCTGCTGCCCTTTAAACCACACCTTTTAGAGCCATCCAGCCCTCCCCCTCCCACTATAGCTGCTCAGTGCTCTGTCTTTTACCGAGTGAGTGAGTGAGTGAGTGAGTGAGTGAGTGAGTGTGCGCGCGTGCGTTTGTCTCGTCTGTCTCCATGAGTGTGTTTGTGTGTCCCGTTCTCCCTGTGGCCTTCAAACCAGCACATTTTGTACCAGATGTCTCTGGCAGGCATATGACACTGACACACACAAGCAAAAATGAGCATGTGTTGAATGAGTAGTGCAAACACAAGTGACATGTGAAATCCACAGAACCAAGGCACTTAAATCCCTTCAGTATAAAGACAACAGAAACACACAGCAGTGTCTCAGCAACTGCTGGAGCCTGATATATTGGCATGAACACCATTTATCCATACAGACTCTTAAATGGTCCAGGTTTTTTTTTTGTATGACAAGGTTTTTTGTGCCATAGAAAAAAAAAGAAAAAAAAGGCGGGGGGAAATGACTTCAACTCTTCGGCATGCAGAGGGGAAGTGGCACCCTCACCCAATGATATCACTGAGGAGTGGGTAGCAAACTGCCTTGAGAATCACAGGCTTTCATCACAGAAACAAATATTAACACGATAGCCTTGACCCAAGAGAAGACGTGAACTCACATTTCGACTTATGGCAGTGACATTCATGTCCTTCTACAGTCGTAACTACATGCTGCTCTGCCATTTAAAATACTGCAATAAAAGAGCTATAAAATATGGCAAACATGGGCCTTCTTTTGCAATACACAGCTGTTTTTATGTTTACTCAAGATTACAGACACTATATAGCACTGAAAGAGCAAATCCTGGATCACATGTTCCTCTACAAAGAAAAAAAAAAAATAAAGCACCAAGTAGTCACTCCAGCCGAACAAAGCCTTGTTTGAGGAGCAAAAGGTAAACAGACACTGCTAAATAGGTGGACATCCTCCATTGCTTTTTACAGGATATCAGCAAGCTCTGTTTCATGTTACATGCCCTCTGCCAGGGAAAATATATGCAAATATAGCCAAACCTATGCACTCATTTTGAATGCAGGCATGCATGAAAACCAGATAACTGGTCAAATGGACACTGCTTTCCTCCCTTTAGCTGTATAAAAAAAAAAAAAAAAAAAAGGCCCGTTATCTATCAAGTTCATCTATGTTGTGTTTTGTCAGCAAGTAGCAGACATGTCCCAGAGGAGGAGATGCACCGATGAGGAACTGGCTGCCGTATGGATGAACCACGCTTTAGAACAAAATGTCAGAAATCTTGAATCTCTGAGTCAAACACACATGACAAAGAAGGACCATATACACCAGACGTCCATCTGACAATGCCTGAAAACAGTCCGGCACTTGGCTGTCCTGCCAGCCAGTGGAAAAACATTTAGGGAGCATTTAGATGAATCATACACACAGAACCAGAGTGGGTTTGGTAAAGAGCTTCTGGTACTGGCATCCACATGTGAAAGCACATTCGCTTGCAGCTGGGAGGAAAACTAAAATCGCGGTCAAAATTGCAGAGGATCACCGTTTTCTGATCCTAGTGGTGAAAAATAACATGTTGCCCACCAAAATCTAGGCAGGAAGTACCCGGAGCGAAGAACCTTAAATAGCCTCTCCAGAGTCTGTATGTTTATTTTTCTCAGATTTTCTCCAGCCTGGGAAAGGGTCATGGGAAAACCAAATAAGCAGTGGGGAAGCAGCAAGCGTGTTAGAGGTGGAGCTGGATCACAGGATTACGGAGCCGCTAAGGCCTTGGTGGAAAACGCCCAGAAAAGCTGTAGGAGGCTATCAAGGGAAGAAAAAGAGAGGAATACCCTTTTTATCCTGGTTTAACAGCCAATGAAAGGAGGAGAAGCTGCGGTAGAGGGAAGAGAGGAGGATGGGGAATGGGAGGAGGACTCACCTCTTGAGGTCCACTGTGGTGACGTTGAAGACGACTCCTTTAAGCCACAGGATCATGAAGAGCCTCTGGGAGAAGGGGCAGTTCCCGATACTCTCTCCATCACTTCCCGCCTTAAATAAACAGACAGATAGCAAGTTAGAATAGGGTGCTGCAGGGATAATGCGTTTTTGTAGGCCAACCCAGAAGTTAGCATCGCCCTGGTTCCCTCGACAAAAAGTCAATGCAATTTTTCCATTGGATTTTGGATTCTTGCAGAAAATAAGCTCTGTGGCAAACTCAAGTTTATGATACGTTTTGTTCAGATAATCTTCACAAATGAACACCAATTTTATGATTTTTGAAGCGTAAATGCAATTGCCAGAAGTAAAAACTTAACGTTAGGCTATGAACGCCAACAAAACCAAACTCATGTATGGTACTCCCCAAATTTGTGGTTAACCACATAGGCAAACTCTCCAAATTTCATCATCATCATCATCATCATCATACTCCAAATGCCTACAAACAAACTGACCAAGCCCCAGTTTGAGGGTACATGTAGCTAGCTTACCTCTTCTACAAAAGCCTTTCAGAAAGTTTGAGTTGGAACAGTTTGCAAGAGTGTGAGTATAAACACAACGAGGCTGTAAAGGTGGACGAGTGAGTAGATGAGTTTTTGTGTTCGGCGACAACCTCTGTAGTCTCACTCAGCCACTTGTCAGCAACCGCCTTTTTTAAGACATGTAAAAGCTTTATAAAAATACTAAATGGGGTATTTACTGACGTATTTTATGTCGCAGAACAAAACGTGAAAGTCTCTTAGGCTTGTGTTAACCACAGACCTTATTTCAGGCATCTAACTAAAAACCCATTCAAAAACTCATTGACTTCGAGACGAGGGAACCGGAAGTGGAAAAATGCTAACTCATTTCTGGGTTTTATGACTCATTCCTGCACCACTCTATAGGTGTGGATTAACCATCAGCAATATGTTGCAGGTACCATTCCTGAAGACTAAGTACACAAACGAAATTATCTAATGGAGACCCTTAAGAAAAGGGTGGAAACGTCCCAGATTTAATTATTGCAAGCATAAAACACAAGATAGCAGAGAACAGGTTTCTACCACTGATAGCACTTGGCTTATAGCTGAGAGCCAAATGGGAAAAAAAGGTCCTGACAATCTTGATAGAGATCGCATCTCTGTTGCACAACCTTTATGGCCCAGGGCGTTTTACTGCAGAGGGGGCCCATTTCAGACAATGACTCTTTCATAGACATTACAGGCTGCCCTCGAAAAAGACTGAAGAAGAAGGAGGGAAAGAGCGAATAGCCGACCCCCTTGTCTTAAATGCTCCAGCACACTTCCCCTCCATTAATCTGCAGAACTACTGTCCAAGAGTAAGCGGAAACTTCTGGAGTGACTAAGAGTGGGATGGCCTCTTGGTGCCCCTTCTGCTAGACTGCACAAACACAAGACTGAGCAGTGGCGGGGATGGGATCAATGGATGTGGCGCATGTCCTCTAAATTAATGACGAATGCCCATCATTTAGCACCAGGGTGAAAACAGGGCTGAGTTTTGAGATTTCAAACATGTATGTTTGTTCTTAAGCTGAAGTACTGACAGAACAGTTCCTTGGAGGATGAGAAAAAGTAACAATAGCAGTGACTTCTGTCTCCCTATCGCACAGAGCAGTAAACAGAACGGCTAGGGGGGGGGGGGGCAAACTGTCAGAGACATCTCCTCCCATCTTCCCAACAACCATCCAGCTCTTTGTCACGCACGGCTCTCCTTTCTTTCTCCAACTCTGTAAATTATCCTTCACTTTGCTCAACTCCGAGCCATGTATGGAGTGAGGAGGGTGTAGCAGAGGACAAAATATGGTTTGGATAAGGCAGAATGCACATTTCATTTGATTAACTGAGCTTTGCGCAGTATCTTAATGAAATCTGGTGACTGTCAGCTCCAAGAAAACCCATTTAATGTGTAGTTAAACCACGTATTGGCAAAATGGAGCCATCGCTATGAAACTGAAATCAGCTATTGTTCTCATTTGCTCCCTTTCATTCGTGGTGCATTGACAAAAAAATTTAATCCTCATTTTACTCCTTAAATACACCAGCAGTAATACAATATATCTCAACCTTTAACCCAGACTTGGTGCAGAGCAACGCAGCTTTGTGGACACCAAGCCTGTTGAGGTATGCAGCTCTCCAGACAAGGCAGAATGCACCATATTCATCTGTTCACAAGGACAAGAAACGGAGGTCATTCAAGTGTCTGCGCTCTGGAATGCACCTCTTCATTCAGCGCATTACTGTAGCAGAGCCTCTGTGAAACGCCTGAATACCGTTTTTTTTTTTTGGTCTGCCTCGTGTCGTTAGTCACTCCTTGTTCCCCATTCACTGCAGTTCTCGCCGCTGCATGCGTCCTATGTGTGACTATGTGTGTGATGCAAAAGACGTATACAAAGAGACTGTATTTTCACCCAAATACTGTTGAGTCAGATGGATTTGCAAAAAAATAAAAAATAAGATTCAAAGCAGTTTCAACGATTATCTTACAAGAATATCTGTTCAGTATCTCAGATTCGCAGGTTCTGAACCGTCTTCAATAGTGGACTTTGTGTTCAGTCAGTCCAGCAGCTCCTTGCTGGTGCGGACAGGCTGGCTGCTGTTGTCCTCTGTGTGACGCCCAGTGGGATGGCTCCGTTTGATCTGCCTGCTGGCTCCCATTGTACTGTGGCTGTTCGCGCCCTCGCCCTCCCCCTCTCCCCCTCCCCCTCCTCCTCTCCAAATTCAATATCTGAAAAGCTTGGATTAGATCACTGCCTTTGTTCAGCAAATGAAAGTCCCCTTTTCACCTTACATTATACAATTCTAAAATAAAGCTTCGGCCGTGAAGTGATCAGAAAGACATCAATGGGATGATTACTCCATTTTCCCCACAGCGCTACACCTACAGAGAACCATTCAGTTCAGGACCAAGGGTGGCAATGCAGCACAGCAACTGTTCCCATGGTGATGGCCAGACACATATCACATGGAAAGCAGAGCACACAGCGTGGAGGGGATTACAAATTCCCAGGTAGACCATCTGAAGTGAGCTCTCTTTCTGGAGGGACAAAAATGCCACCCCACGATGCACATGTGAATCAAAAGATGTTTACTTCGACACAATGAGCTGCTTTTTAAGCTGAATTCATCTAAGTTCTGTGTCTCAAGTGGCCAAGAAGAAGGTCACAGCAGCTGAGAAAGACAGTTCACACTTTTCTTTCTTTCTTTCTCTCTCTGTCTGTTCTCAGAGCCATGGCAGGGCCCCGACCCTCCTACTCTCTGGAGTCTGCAGCAGAGCAGACTGCAGTTCTCTGCCAAAGACACTGACAGCAGGGATCTGCTGCAGAGAGAGAGACAGACAGCTAGAGAGGGAGATATTACAGGAAATCGGGAGGGAATTAGGGATCACAGGTAGTGCTAATGGGCATGAAGGAGAACAGGCTGTAATAGATGCTTTAAGTGGGAGGAAGAGGAGAGATAGCAAGCTTCAGGGGCTGTGTGCTGTTTGGCACGCTGCTTGTTTCCTCCTCCTCCTCCTCCTCCTCCTCCTCCTCCTCCTCCTCCCCTTATCCTGGGCCCCTCTGTGGAGTCAGAGGGGGGTTGGGCATTTTGGGAGGGGGGAGAAACTATTCCAGAAATGTCCTGTTACTCCCACCGAAGAGGGTGCTTTGTTTGGTTTATGCGATGATGCTGGTGGAGCTGCATTTCTGCTGCCTGTGACATAAACTGCTGCGCTGTTAAGGAAGGGCTGCCCATTTCACTGTATGGACCAGAGTGAGGTGGTCTTCAGCAATAATGTGCTTTAAAGTAGCACCTAATGAGCTAAGTGGATCGATGAAATTAAAACTAGATTTGTATACGAAACCTATGGCCCAAAACAGGTTTGAAGAGGTTTTAGGACACCCCTCCACCCAACTAACACTTTTCAGAGTGCCACTTTTATAGTGTGACATTCAGTAAAGGGCTTCTGGAGGACCTTCTATACAGCAACAACACAAAGTGCTTTTTGTTTGTAGAGTTTTAGGCACGTCACCAGTTAGCAAGGGGGAAACCCCCCCCCCCCAAAAAAAAAAAACACATCCCAATAAAACACACAAGCCAGGCAAGAAATGATTTCGAATGGGCCCTTATAAGGCAAGGCACATCAGTTGAAAAATAAATTTTCCAAGAAGTAAACCAGCGACTCGATTCCAAATACGAGCAGCATTCACAGGAACACTTAGCAGTGCCCAGTGTGTAGCCTGCCATTTTGCCTCCTGTGTCAAAAATGACTCACATCTTGCAGACAGTTACACCAGCTTTCACCGAGGCTCGAACAGAGATTTCCCCCTGATGTGAAACAGCTAGAATAACGTCTGGGCCACAGAGGCAGGAACAGCTGACTACTGCTAGCAGACTCTCAAGCTTTATTTATGCTCAGCGGATGGACAGTGAGTCAACAGATGCCTGTTTATTTAATGCCAAACACACACAGCTGCCCAGTGGAGGGAGTGAGTCGTGCTCAAGTTGGATGTTATCTAGGAGTCGGTGCCCAGGACAGCAGCAGCACAATGAGACCCTCAGTCACCAAGGGGGCCCACACACACACACACGCACACACACACACACACACACACACACACACACACACACGCACACACACAGTAAGGTCATACTTATCACTTCCTCTATGACTATGCTCATGAAGCCACTGATGTAATGACCAACTTAACCCATCTCAGGAGTAATGAGGATGATGCTAGGCCTTAACTAATTAGCTTGAACATAAATTATAATATGGACATGTACACGCTTGAAGGTATGTGCACTTTTAACAGGCTAAAAGCTACCCTCTTCACAAGTCCAGGCCAATAACATTTTTACGAGGCACATAAAACACAAGAGCGGTTCAGCACAATTATTTACTCGTACTTCTACTAATCTAAAGCATTCATGGTTTAGAGCTTGCTCATCATTGTTTAAACACATATAAATAAAATTAAATACACGTTTCCCTTTTCTAGGCTGGTGATGTGGGATCACAGTTACAGTAGTCAGCATTCAAGGACGATGGATCCTGTTGAGGCTCAGTGGGCACAGCGCTCCCAGTCTCCGCTCACAGCCTAATTTTAGTAACATGGAGGCCCGTGCCTTCCACTCCCCAAACACACTTCATATTCTAAATTGGGCGGGCTGTTCAGCAAGTTCAAGCCACACTTTGACCGAATAAGGATCTGATGCTGTAGTAACAAGCGCTGCAGCTTTCCTCCTCCTGCTCTGACACACAGCAGGAATGTCCGTTTGAGAGTGGGCAGCCATAGTAACGTCATGGCAACGCCTCTCCCTGTTTGCTGGACAAGTATGCAGGCTGGGCTGGGGTTAGGAGGACTGTGACTAGACTGAGGAGTTGAAGCTGGCTGTTTTAGACAAGGTTACTCAGCCCACGGTAGTCTTAGTCAACTTTACTGGACTGAACCAGGGAATAAGTTAGGTTCATGATACTCTTTATCATTAATTCCTACTCCAAAGCCTGGTCAGAGGTCAAGGCCAGCTGCAGAACAGCAGCCATACACCTGGAATGATTTGATGCCTTGCTCAAGGGCATGTCAGCAGGGTAGATACCTGCCAAGACAGAAGAACCCAGGTCGTCAGCATGAATTACAGATTGTCGAAGCAAAACACTGAAGGCCACTAACAAAATGTTTTAGATTCAAGCTGCTGATATATTTTCAGCCTTTACCTGGTGGAACAAACAAGACAAACATTCAGAATTTTAGGCTTCAGGAAAAAGCAACCAGGCTAAAGATGAGCTGTCTGAAAAGGCCTGAGTATAGAGCTGAAACAAATAGTGGATTAATCGATTGAAAATAAAAGAATTGTTGACTATTCTGATAATCACTTGTTCTTTTTTCTTGTTGCTGCTTCTCGATGGTGAGGACCCCCCCAGTCTTTGAAGAACTTTGCCTAAACAAAATAAAGTCTAAAACTGGCAAAATTATTATTTAAATCAAAAACATATGTCATCAAACAATTAGCAAACAGGAGTATGAATTCAGCCAGGCATCTAATGCCACCTTTTCAGTTTTCAGTACTCGGTGCTGAAGAATTGCGAAGAATTCGGCCATCACCAAAAAGATATTGAGGTACTTTGGCCCCATGTTTGAATGACTACAGGGCTGGACTGGGTGGATAACGAGAGCCGAGTCCCACAGTCTGACAGAGAGATGAGTGTGCAGAGGAGTCGGACCCTGCTGCAACATGGAAACGCCATCACATCCTTGGTGTGGCTCTGACTCAGGCTGACATCACTCAGTGGAAACCTCAAGACTTCCAGTCAGACACAGGCCTACTGTGCTGGAGCGCTGTCTAAAAACCACCAGCTTCTGTGGAAAGTTGGAGACTGAAGTCTAAAAGAGGCTTTACTGCATAACCATGCTATGGCAATGATGTAAGCTAGGTCAATAGTGTTACAACTGCTGTATTTAACCTCCGTGTAGAAGAGATAAGTTAAACAACCAGTTCAGGTTTCTGGAGGGCTGTTTGTTTTTCCGGCATTTTGGATCTGTATTACTCATCACCAAACACACAGCCATGCGGGAGATCAGCACGAACCAACAATTACCCTCGCTCTGACTGTTGTTTCAAGTGTCTAACACAAACAAGGAGCTGCAGGCTAAAGTCGGTGCCAGCTCCAACTCTTCACCCACTTACACATTCATAGACCCCAGGCTGATCACTAGGGCAGACTCATGCATTCCCACTTGCTCACCTGCATAAACAAAACCCATATCCTCCCTGTTTTTCCTCATATTTGCATGGGAAATAACAAGAAAAACTGGCCTCCACTAGTCTATCTAAAACTCCTTCAAAATCAATTTTCTCCGTACAGGGCTGAAATCATTCATGTTCAACCTAAATGAACCCTGCAGCAATTCCTTCACAGGACAAATGTCTAGACAGCTGTGAACCACCCACTGGCACCAACACAGCATGCTGCTACCACACATGCCAAATATGCAGAAAGGCTTCTGCTGCCATGGCCACACAAACACAGACCTCATTAGAAATTCTGAGCAGCCTGTCAGTCTCACTTGCTGGCCACTCGCCACTCTTGCGTCCACTCTTGACCTGCAATTGAGTTGCCTTTCAGTACCAGTCTGGGACGTGCTGCCTGGCTTTTCACATCATAAAAATCATAACATGCAAAACACTCACACACAAGCCTTTAAGTTTGCATGGGTGTCGACTGTTTATTTATGTATCATATTACCACGTGTAATAATATCAAGTGGCATAAACCTAAAAATTCTGCTATAGTTTAAATAGTCACAATGTTAATCCAGTAGCCTATAAAGGCCAGATTCAAAGATTCACAACAAGACGAAACCATTTTAGAACGTTGCAGGGGAATGCTGCAGCAGTGTGAACTGGTCCGTCTCAGCTCGACTCAAACCGGCTGATGGCGTCGCCTGCGACTCAGCTTGTCAAGTGGCCAGCAGCTGGTTTTAGAACGTAAGGTACATCACCTGTTTCAACAGCCAATCAGCTCGTAGCGAAGTCAGTCGGTCATCTCGATCCTCTTTTTTTTTTTTATGTTTTTGCCGTTTCATCAATACTAGAAATGCAACTATAGCAAGTAACTCACTATCACTATCCTCATTCATATTTTAAAACGCTACAAATGATATCCAGCTACAAAAGCAGTTAGAATGGAAGTACAGAGGGTCGTTGCTATGGAAACAATACACCGTATCGTCTAGTCGCTTTGGTGTAAACTGGCTGGTTTCAGAACGTTGCAGACCGGCGCATTGCAAGTAGTTGCAAGTTTCAACTCGTCTCGTCGCGAATCTTTGGTCTGAACTGGGCTTAAGATTGAGTTAATTTCAGCCATAATCATATAATAAATTATTAATTTTGGCCCTTACTGAGCAGCCGTATTTGGGATGTTAACCATTAGTCTTCTTCTGCCAGGGTTTCAAAGACAAAGAACAGCCTAGATGGATATTTGGGACACTTTGACACACTGTGCTCCTCCATGGAATGATGATGAGTTAAGAAAGATGCCCCTGTCATCCTATCCTCCATGTTCATGTACTTCACTTTGGGTTATGTGCACGCAGCACGTGAAACACAAGCAGACTGGATCATGTTGAGACTGACTGAGTTACATGTGTAGCGGGCAGGGCAGATTCTCCTCATTTAAGGGGTCACACACACACACCTCATCTGACAATGAAGTTGATGTATCAGAGAGGCGGAGGTACAGTCAAAGGCTCGTTTCTCCTCTGTATCCTGTACAGCCTTATTAGTTAACAAATAAAACACACCAATCTGCAAACTAACAATCTGTAAGGATAAAATCTTCAAAGTCTCCGATCCATGTTGCTCTAGGGTGGTCTCACTTCCTGTTTCATGAGCTCATGAGAGAAATGCCTCATTAGCCACTGGCTTCCTGGTCAGGCTGCACAAATGAGACAAGCTCTTCCTCCTCCCAACAGGTTGAACTTGCTTTTCCTCAGGATATATTGGCACAACATGGTTTTATACAGCAGCACATATTTATTCAGACACAACCAGGAACGACCCAGTCTGTATTCTACCGACAAGCACATGAAATGGACTTCTGAATAAGTCTGTCTTCAAATTAGTGTAATAACACACTGCCAGATCGATTAGGCCAGTGTCCAGAGTCAGTCAACCAGACAGTAACAATGATGAAGCAGTGAAATTTACAGTGCAGAAACAACAGCACAGCACTCTACAACAGTAACAAGCCATTAATTTTTGTCCCCTAACTCGTGATGCTGACTGCAGCATTGCTATGTGCTTGGGAAACATAATGCTCAATGCTCTATTGATTTTCCTATTTAAAAAAAGCAATACTCAATTGGTTAGAATACCACCCAAGGGGGAGAGGAATGGTTTAAGCTGAAAAGCAACATGCAAACAATAAGCAATGCATGCCTGAAATTCAGGCAGGTTAAAGTCTTGGTATTATTGGACACAGCACTGGTAAAAACTATACAAGCCACACTTGACCTTGCATGCAATTCCATGCATAGACTATAGAGCACAGTAACTGCTGAAAAGGGGTAATTGTGTTTCCATAAAACAGCACATTACAAGGCAGAAGTCTGACTGTCACATGTTGCAACTGATAGCACAATATGACACAAGCAGCTCTTCCCAAGGCCTTTAGAATAAACTTAAAAGAACAGAGTAGTGTCTACTAAGAGTTTATGGTCTGACACATGAACCTTAACATATTCTCATGTCCAGAGAAGACAGACGTAATTTGAGAGGGCATTGTGGTGTGTGTTGTTGAGCATTCATTCCTCCTACAGAGGGCTCCGACAATGCAGACCGTGATCGTGCCTACAGAAGTGCTGCTTTGTTGGGACCTCTGTCTGGCATGTTGCAGCCTTCGATCTCCATGGTTCCCATGGGATTGTCCTGAAGGATGTACACAAACAGGCTCTTATGCCATCCAGACTTAAAAGCACTTCTCTCACCGTGTTTACTGGCTCTGCTGACACTGCTGGCAAGAGAATTGGATGTCTGGAGGCAGCAGAAGGCTTTGCGAGCAGCAGCGAGACCTTGGCAGACTTGCAGCCAAGAGAAGGCATACACAAGCAGAGATAAAGCCTGCCTGTTTCTCTTGATTCATCTGTATTCTGTTCGCTGACATACAGTCAGGACATACGCTGGTGACTCACACTAACCTGAATTAATTCGGAGCAGCTTTGTAAAGCTGTGAAAAGCTGAATGAAAACCTAACCACGCTTGTAATGATTTAATGACGAGGATATTGCTCATTAACAACAGCGGATCTCCTTCACCATCCTGGAGAAATAACACGAGAAAACAACCACCTAAGTGATTTCTGAGTGGCTTTCCAGAAAATCACCTCAGACCTCGGTTTAGAAGCGGAAAGATTTCAAATAATGATTCTACATTATCACATGCTGCTGCACTTTCTCGTCCTTTTTGGCTTCATGTCAGAGTAATATATTACCCATTACTATCACAGCACATAAATACATTAGACTTAGGGTTTTATATTGCCACGCAGTGTGTGGAAGTGCCAAGTGAAACAGACATGGCTGGATGGCTGGGAAGTCACCCTCTACAGCGCGCCAGCATGGACTACTATACAATATCTAATCTGCTGTACTGTGATGGGGTCAAGGGCCGATCCTCCCTCTTACAAAGTCAATATATGGTGCTCATTTGCAACTGAGTGCAATATAAAACTGACAAGCTCCATGTCCACGCCCTCAAAGATGAGCCCAATGTAAAGTGTACCCACAGCAACGTGACAACTGCAAACACTGCAGGTAGAAAAGTTGCAAGATCAGCAAACTAGCTCTAAACTGGGACAGTCAGCTGCTTTTAATGGGTGTTGCTGCTTCTCAATCGATACAGACGCAGTGGCAACTCATCTTCTAGAAGCATAATTAGTCCGCTTTGATATGTGGCAGGGCCCTAACAGATCTGACACTGCAGCGTGTGGAGAGAGCACACACAGTTCGTTATCAGCTGTTCCCAGAGGCCCAGCTCACAGCAGTGTGCCTATAGCAACCTGCATGCTTGCCTATTGTCTCCCATGACTGTGTTTAACACAGCATAGTATGAACAACGGCATCAATAATGGATTGTGGACATAACACAGAGCCATGCAAGGAGTGATAGAGACAAAAGGCTAGCTCACACACAGACACGTCGAGAAAACACATCAGGCTGCACAGTCCATGGAGGGAGGGAGGGGCTGAGAGGGGAGAGTTGGCCACATGTGTAAAACCTTCCAGGCCTGGGGATGATGTAACCTCTCCTGTAGGCAGACTGGGAGAGGTAGTTAAGAGAAATCGGTGCTGGCCAGTTTGTTTCCATCTGTTCTGCCTCTACGGCGAGGGGGCCTGCTGCTCAGCCTCATCAGTGCTTCACTACAAAGGCTTCTCTTTAAGGAGTCAACAGGAAGAACACAAGCAGGACCAAGGAAAACTGGAAGACTTAAAAGAAGCCACCCTTCACATCAACTGCAACTAAAGATTACAACTTTTACAGGCCTGAGCTAACAGTATCCCAGCCCAAGACAGCGGGCAGGTACACAAGATTATAAATGCGTGATTTGATTACATTTACATAAAGTGGATTTGCAGATAATCCTCTTTTCTGTTTATTAGGCTTACCACAAGTAATTACTCTCATATGTAACATTTACAAATGTTTTTTTCAGGGCTTCAAACCACCATTACTATAAAGCATTTGCGGTTCTGGTCAGTGACACCAACTGCACCATCACCCACACCCTCTCCCAGTCAATTCAGGCCCCTGTGACTCCCTCCCATTCCCCAGTCGCCCTGTCCCAGCCCCACGCTCCCCCCTTTTTCTTTCCTCTGCCATTTTCCCGCCCTGCAAAGCAGCATGCTAAAGAAAGGAAAACAGCCATTCACAACCATGCTCACAACCCTCCACCATCACCATTGTCGCTGCTGAGGCTGAGACAATTTGATGCCTCATTATTAGATATAGGGAAGGCAGGTGTAGTGCTGATATTATTAAAAAAAAAAAGGACCATCCATCAAGCTCCCAATCTATCAAAATGTGATAAACTGTGATTTCCAGAAAGCAATATTAACCGTTATACCACGTTAACAACCAGTGACATGCACAGCACTAATGACAGATGACTGCAACATACAGCAGCAATAGTCTGCAATTCTCTTTCATACTCGTCATGTAAGAAAACTTGGAAAACTGACCATCACAACAGCACCACCAAACCAGTGTGTCTCTCAGGGATCTTTGATGGCAGACTGAGTGATGACAAGGTGACCCCAACACCAAACTTTAGCAGTCAAATGGCTGATTTGAGTCTATTCCAGTATGCATTCATTGGCTGGATAGAATGATGCCCTTCCAACATAATCCATGACTTTGTGACGATATATTTTATCGATTAATTTACAAGCATGAAAATGCAACTGGATACAGTGTTCAATCGGCTGTTTTATGGACCACAACTACTGAGCTTTTGTTAACGAATTAGCGCCCAGCTCTCAGCATGGCAGGCTCTTCTTTCCCAAAGTGGGGGAAATCCGCCCCGCTCGTGACACTGCAGGCTCCACATGGCCACAGAGGCAGAGGGGGTTGTGGATCAAAATCCTAAAAAAATAAACTTAATGCGGACAAGAAATCTTCTAACGTTTCTATCGAATGTAGAAAGCACAGTGAGTGAAACGCCAACCTACAGCTAGCTTAAGTGGTCTCAGCTAAACAAAAACCTAATTTGTAGACAGAACAGGCAACATTAACTTGCATACCCTGAAGGCAGAAATAAAGCGTGCATCATCACAGTGCACTGATGTGGGTTTAGCCAAACTCAAGTTACTCAAATGGAAAAACTACTCCCATGCGACTTGTGTTGCGGTCTTACCTTCACAAACAGCTCGATAACGGGTTCGTTATCCACCTTTACTCCGTTCTGCGGTACCGACAACGACATTATAGGTGCTACTTTTTGAAGTTTTGCTAACAAAGATGAGGAATTTTATCTTGCTACCACGCCCGATTTAGCTCGGTCCTCTTCTCCACCACTCTTTTTTTCCGCACTGAAGCCCAGTAGGCGCTTTTTCTCCCCAAGGAGGACCCGGTGCTGGGAGCACAAGTCTTTTTAGCGAAGCGGACAAGGAGGCAGCGGTGTCTGCCAGATACCGTTGTTTTAACTTAAACCTAGCTAACGTTAAGCTACAACAACATCGTTGAACCGTGAGGCTCCTTATGCTGGCGAAGCAGTGATGATGAGGACGGGTGGGAAGAAACAACGGGAATATTTAAAGCCGTGATGTCATCTGAAGCTCAAACATCCAAATGTGGGAGGGTCTGAGGAGGGGAGGATTCTTCATGGGAGGAGGAAGAGGAGGAGGATGCCGGGGAGCCGCTCAGCGGCTGCACAGAAATAATGCTTTAAAAGTGCTCCTCGGTAATCCTACGACAGATGCAGTCTGCTTTTTCTCAAGAAATAAAACAATTTTGAATCCCCCAAAGCACTACTTTTTCCTTTAAAAAGGAAGAAAAAGGGGGTTTCATGTAGTTTATTTCTTTATCCTTCTACTGTTATACTTTAGTCTATGCAGTTCCCTTCACATGTGTGCATTTCTATTTTTGTCCTATTGTCACTTATATACAGTGCATTGTGCTGTCTGGTTTCTCATGTTAGTTGCTATTTATAATTAAGAATAAAAGACATCAGTGATTAACTTCCACTGATGAAAGAATACAGAAGCAAATCTAGGATGGCAGCTGATGGGATTTTCATGATTATCTGATGAAGGAAAAGTAGTTTCATTGATTTAGCTACCATGACCAGCTGTTAAATATGCTGCAGTGTTGGTGGTAGGTTTTGGCTTAGCAGTTAGAGTGGGTGTCTCATTTGTCATTTCAATTATTAGGCCTCACACACTTGGGTCTAAATAACCTAACCACCAGATGTAGACCGTTTGTATAGAGTAGCCTTCATCCCAACCCTGTAACTATTACTGTGTTTTGTTTTGTTTTGTTTTCTTCATTCACCTAAATTTAATTCCATGTTAGTTTTGACAGATCCCACCCAAAACTGAAATGACAAAATCTTAGGAAAGCACACATCCTATAAAAAGGTTTTAATTCTGAAAGAATGACAAGATGACAAGAGCCAGGGGTACTAAATACAAATCATATAGCAGTCCCACAGAGATTAGCTTGGGTGTCAACATAAGATTTGCATTATCAGTCCATTTGGAAAAATTAAAGTATACGCTGTATCACATTAGATTGTTTTAGTCTTAAAACAAGACAATTTCAAAGTGAGAAAAAACAGAAGGTTAAACAATGCCAAACACCTCTATTCAGTTACAATATGGGACACGACATTCTGTTACAGCCTCTAACAATTCATACAGCTGTGCAACTGTTGCCTCTTATAAAAGGCAATAGCAACAGTATGTTACTGTGCGTTGGTTTTTCTCTACCCTCCGTAAGGTCAGTGGTACATGCACATCAGAGACAATCACTGCACATGCAATCATTTCTCAATGGAATCTACTGTAGGCTGAGGAAAGTATTTTAAACCTGCCCAATTCAAAACGTTTCCCTGCTCAACAATTTAAAATTAGGGACAACACAAGCTTCTTTACAGTTTAGATAATACACTAACTGACAAATCAAGCTCTTAATGAAACACACCCTTCAGAATGTACCAAACCAGTAAAAAGAAAACAAAAAAGACTCGAGATTTAACAATTTGTACATTCTAAAGCTGAACCAGGTTGATGACAAACATCAAGAGTGAGTGGAAAATTCAAAAGTGAGAAAGCCCCTTGTTTTCAGGACATCTGTGATGGAGACATCTGGGCCTTTCTCATGGAGCGCAGGGCTTTCTCTCTTAGGTGCTTCTCCAGGTCATCCAAGCTGTCATCTACTTCACTGTCTGATTCCTGAAAGATAAAGACCATGAATTATATGTCTCTAAACTTAACCACCTGGACACAAATACAGAATGGTATGCACTATTTATATGTTCCCTGTTGAGAAGAAAGCAGAAGGCCTTGTTAGCTAAGATCACAGAAACAGACTTTGCCTTTCTTGACTCTCCATCTTCCTCCACACCCTGGTTTTCTTGTCCATCTCCAGTCGCAGTGCCGCCACTCTTCTCCTTCTTATGCTTCTTGTGCTTCTTGTGTTTCTTGTCTTTCTTGTGTTTCTTTTCCTTCTTCTTTTTCTTTTTCTTTCCACTGCCATCCACATCAGAATTCTGCAACAAGACAGATTTTTATGACGACAACATTACAAGTACTGCTCAATAACACCACAAACAACAGCACAGGAATTACGTGCCAAGGAGGGATTATGCCAACAGACTTTTCAATCTAGAGACTTTCTTTTTGTGGTTCAGAATGCATTTAAGGACTCTCAGTATTCAAGGTCATTAAAAGTGTTTAAGAGATGGTGTTGCATATTTAAAATTCAGAGGAAAGCTCACACCGCTGCATATTTCTATGAAGTTATGTTAGATGACAAGATAATGTTTGCCAATATAAAACTTTCATTGGAACCTCATCCCTAAACAAAGCCCTGATTGCCAACTGCCACCTGTTGAAAGACACTGGACAAAAATACATTTGATAGGTATGTGACAATTTGTATAACAACCTAACTGGGATTTTTATTTTATTTTATTTATTTAAAATCAAACTTTTCCAGAATGTGTGGCTTGCATGTGCACACTGTGCAAAAATATTATATTCAAGACTCAAGTTATGAACACATATGAAGACAACCATAGTGAGCCAGTGAGCTGAAATAGCAAACCTTGCTTGGGGATTGGCTGCCGGAAGCACTGCTGGCCTTTTTGGCTGGTGGTGGAGACCCACTGGCTGAGCGAGAAGGTGAGGGGGAGGCAGATGCAGGGGCTGGACGTTTCAGAGCTGCCGGCTGAGGGGAAACGGATCTAGATCTGGAGGATGCTCTCCTCATAGGCTGGGGACTCAGTGATGGTCTGTGGAGAGGACAAAAGTCATTCAAAAGGGCTATGGCACATATACAAAACCGGTTACAGTGTACAAAAAGATAAAACTACATTATTCTGACAGTCATAATGGAGATGAATGCTAGCGGCCTTGATTACCTCTGGTTGTTGCGTGGCTCTGGAGTGCGGGAAACTCTGCGGATGGGTTTGCCACTGTGTGAAGGGGACTGCTGTCTCCGCTGGTTAGATGGAGATGTACCGAAGGTTTCAAAACGTCCCTGAGGACTGCTGGAACCTCTGACGGTACGGCTGGCTACAACGGGGGATCGTGTATCCCTGCCTGGCCTGACAGAAGGCAACATGGGGCTCCTCCTGTGTCTGGATGGAGATGAGGAGGATGGAGGCGTGCGTCTCCTTTGAGCAGGAGAACTTCTGCGTTTGGGGGACCTGGAGGGGCGTCGCTTTGCCCCTGGAGAAGAGCGCTTTGCGGGAGAGCTAGACATCCTCCTCTTCTGTGGAGGCAAAGGTGAGGGGCTGTAGCGACGCTGGATAGGGGGAGAATATCGTCTGGGGGATGGAGAACGACGACGGGGAGGTGGGGAAGGAGACCTGGGAAGGACCAAATTCAATTGTCAAAAAAATACTTTCTGCATAGTCAATTATTAATATTCAAATGATACAAGAAATAAAATTAACATGCCTATACCTTCGTCTAGGAGGAGAGGGAGATCTGCGACGTCGTGGGGGAGAAGGGGAGCGACGTCTGCGTCCAGGAGATGGAGAACGTCTTTTCCTGAAGGGGTACCAACAAACAGTGACACATATGAACAACACAGAACATTGATCAACTTTGATTTTTTTGCCAAACATTGAGTTAAATCATTCTGATAAAAAAGTGCAGTGTCGGACCTTGGAGAGACATCCCTGTGTCGCCTCCGTGGGGAGGGTGTACGGCTACGTCTCCTCCTGACTTCACCATTTTTGGCACCTGGCCCTGCTGTTGGTCTCTTGAGCCCCTCGTCTTCTGAGGAGGAAGACCCTGTATCTGAAACAGACAGAGGTCATCATCTACTGTTTTTTGTAGCCTTATCTGTATGCGGTGAGGAAAACACACCAAGGTTGGGGTTAGGGCACAGCTTCAAAAGTCCATGAGACGATGAGTGCAAGATGACATGGACAAAGACTTGGTTAAAGAGAGGAGTTGGGTATAGGGGAGGACAGAACGGGGATAAAAACGCTTATAACCTGAAGACGACTGTCGATTCTGTCTGCGATACTGACGTCGCTGCTGCACCGAATCTGCTGTTGCCCCTTTCTCATTTTTATCCTCCTCTGAAATGTAGAGCATTGAGTGTCCCATCAGTGTTGCAAAACCAGGGAAACAGACTGCCATGGAAAAGTTACAGTAATACAGAATAAAAGATTTATATCCCTGTTGCTTCAGTTTTCATTAGGTTTCAACACGGCATAGATTTGACCATATATTTATATTACTATTGTTCCTTGTTTTAGTATAAAGTCATGTTAGTATTTTTGTTCACTGTTTGTAATGATACCCTAAACTGGGATCAATATGTAATTATCACACAGAATTATCAAAGCATGTTGACAAATGGGAGCACTGTAATGTCATCTTTGGGCATGGATTAACTCAACCTTCTACTTTGCAAACAATCTCCATTTGCCACTGTCTCCATTTTTTTTTTTTTTAAACAATAACCTGGTACCAAGCCAAAGGCAGAAGATTCTTTTTTGAAACTGAAATCAGTTTCACACCAAGAACCTGGAATTGTCACCTCATTTTTTTTCCCATTAGTTTAGCAATCCTAACTTTTAGTGCATTTTCACAAAATAAGCCTTTACATCTCATTGGCACAATGATTCAAATTGTGCGATTTGTAATGGGACATATTATATACACACACCACATGTGATATGATAAGTTAACTTTTGACAAAGCTAAGTTGCAATGACTCAGCCATCATGCCTCTTCCTGCTGAAAACCAGGGCAAACCGACCGGTTAAAAAGTGTCCATTTCTGACAAGTAGAAGTGGCTGGGAGCTCCATGCGACCGGTCAGCACAGTCTGTGAGCCGTGAGAGGTCATTATAGTTCTTTAAAAAGACACCTAATTTAACGCTTACCTGAGTCAGACCCTTCGGAAGGCCTGGGCTTGGCACTATCTGATGGAGAATCACCCCTTCCTCCTGGTTTCCGCTTTAAACCTAAAAAACAAGGCACCAAGAATTTTAGAGGCACTTATGATAATCATACTCCTTTGTTATACGGCGTAGACCTGAAGCCATACACACTTTGGTTCTCTGTAACCTCATTTACAAAAAGGAATTTAAATAATGAAATCTAATTTCTAAGACAGAAGGAGCCAAGGAGCTAAGAGTGTCATATGGTTGTCAGGACGAGACAAAGATGGAATAAAGTAGACCTACAGAGATCAATGAAAGAATTTTAAAGATCATACCAGATGATCTGGCTGGAGATGGAGAGCCTCTGCCCCTCCTAGCCCGTGGAGATGGTGATCGTCTGTCCTTCCCCGCTGGGCTGATGGAAGTGTCAGGATGATGGATCTGTTTTCGGGGTGGTGTGCTAGATATTCTTTTCATTGCTTTTTTAGGGGAGCGAGAGCCGGAGGAGCTGCTGCCAGAGGATGAAGCAGAGCGAGAGTGCCTCCTGCAGGACACACACAAATAACTCTTTGAATAATTCTCAAAGGAAAAAGCTGGTTCCACTGTATGGTCAGGATCTACTGTACACCTTCGTATGGTCGCCAGTAAAATACAATAATAAAAAATAGTAACAGGTCATCAAGGAACTAAGCCAGTAAGACTTGTTCCTTTAACCATTAGGCTGTCATCACTTACCTACGGACAGGGGAGCGTCTATGTCTATGTCTGGGCTGAGGGGGGCCACGTCTGGGGGGGCTCCTTCGACGAGGTGACATCCTCCTCCGGGGACTCTGTCTTCTACGAGGGGAGTAAGACCTGAAATTTGATTTTATGTATTTATTTGATTTTATGTATCTTTCATTTTATTTTTTCTTAATCTGATTTTATTTCTTCTGTTTTTCTTTGCCCATGTAAAGCACTTTGAATTGCCTCTGTGTTTGAAATGTGCTATATAAATAAAGCTGCCTTGCCTTGCCTTGAAACAGTGCAGAGAGGGAGAGTTTAGAAAGCTGGAAACTTTTTTCTATGTTTAAGAACTTTGAAGTTCTTAATTTTACACAAGATTAGACGCAAGACTTTTGAAGAATCAGAACACACCATAATAACCCGAATCAGAAATTACCTAGAACGGGAGCGTCGCCGACGAGAGCGCGAATGAGAACGAGAACGGTGGTGAGGTCTTTCCCTCCTGCTGTCCTTCTCCTTTTCCCGGGACCTAGGCCTTTCCTCTTTCTTCTGAGTCTTCTCTGGTGAAGGTTCTTTGACTTCAGTCACTGAGTCTGCTTTCACCATCTCCACAACAGTGTCACTACAGGCCAGAGAAAGAAGTTTACCAATTCTAAATTTTACCCCAAAACTGCTACACAAACTGACCCCCTGAATTAATCCTTAACAAAAGGACTAACGTGGAAGAAATTTGGACTGGTGGATAAAACTGACATGCAATACTAAAACAAAAACAAAAAAAAACTAAAATCCAGTGGATTCGAAACTAAAACTAACATTAGGAACAAATAACTACCAACTCTGAATCCAAGACAACGTAAAATTGAAACCAAGGGAAGTATTCTACAAACCAGGTAGGAGAAGTTTCTTGGATGACTGGTTCTGGCATGTCTCTTCCTGATCCCTCTGGCTCCGCAGGCAGCTCCAAAGGTTTCGTGGGCAGCTGCATCAGGGGTGGAGGGGGTGAACTGCCACCAACTGGACTGGGTTTGCGTCTTGGGGAGCGTGAGGCACTACGTTTCCTTTCCCGCTTCACTGGCGACCTTCGCCGGGGTGACGGTGACCTTGTCTTCCGCCTGGACAGAGAAGCAGCAAAGGGACAATTCATTTTGTGATAAATACACAAATAAACTTCTGTTCACGGATCTCAATATTGAAGACATTTTTTCCCTTACCTCCTTGGGCTCTTTGACTGAGCCCTATCTCTGACGTCCTTGTCCTTCTTATCTTCATCGACCTTCTTCAGAGAAGCTAGCTTCTCCTGTTCAATCTATGGACAAATGGAACAATGAAGGAACAAACGCATCACTATCACCAACAACATATATTCTATCCTGCAATGTTCATAGACTCATCTGGGGTCTCTGTATATGGTTCTTATAGGTCATTATTATTCACCCTGGTGAGTACAGCATTTTACAAGACATTGTCAGATCTATTTACACAAGTCTTTTTCTCTTCACTGTCAGCAACCACAGGTCCCTGACCTTCCTACAGCTAGCAGAGACATTTTGTCCAAGTTTACCTCAGGGAGAAGCCCACCTGTCTCTGTTTAATTTCCTCTTTCTTCTGTTCCAGAAAAGCAGAGGGGATGCCAGCAATGTTATCCTGGGCACTCAACAGCAGGGGCCAGAGATCCTTCATGAACTCCCGGGCATTCTTCCCATTCAGGAAGCCTGTCAGGTTGATCTGCATCATCTTGCTATCCGGGTGCTGCAACACACACACGAAGGGGGGAGAGAAAAGACCATATGGCCATTGAAATAATGGAAGGCAAAATATCAGGGGGAGGTAGGATCCCACAAACGGGACTGCCTACCTTCTAGTCCTCACTAAACTATACCTGTGTGTACCTGCATGTAGTTAACCATACTCAAAACATGTAAGACACTTACTACAATATTTAACATACCTGGGTCCAATACTTGACTCAACAACCTATCAAAATAAAAGTGTGATTGATATAAATTGTACTCACAAACTCATCAAACTGAGAATGCGAGCTAGCTGAGGGGAGACATATCTAGTGATATCAAAACTGCATGCAATACTGCTGTTATACCCATTTCTGATTGATATACAATCTATCACAAACTTCCCATAACACAAAAATATTTTGTCATTATTTGATTTCCCCACTACTTTACATTTCTGTGTCCCTACCCACCCCTTGTTCTCCGGTCTCCCCACAGTCTACACTTCAGGAGTTAAACAAATAGCCACAATACAGAGTGCATTAAAACCCAACACTGCAAGTACAGTTCCGGTGTCTTCAGTGAGTCCCGTGGGATCAGTGGGCACGGAGCTCCCTTGGCTTGCTTCCGCCTCCCTACTGCTTGAGACTCAACCACCTTGAGCTTAATGTTATATCATTTATCTAAATTGCAAGAGACGAACAAGCAATAATGAGTACACAGTTACACAAAAAAGGAGTTTTATTTCAACAACTGATAGAATTATTGTGAGATACCGTAATCTCAATTCAATTACCCTTTCTTACCATTATGCAACAGTGCCCTTTAACTTAGCTTTAACAGCCCGCCCCACCCCCCAAAAGCTACGGCAAGCAAAAGAATAAATGAAAAGATTTTTAAAAAATAATATTTTTATGTGCAATGCTGGTGTCACATATGCCATTATTATGTAAATACAGATGTGGTTTTTAGCATCTTAGGAGAATAAAACTCATTAACTAGAGTTATATGCATAAATGCCAAAACTTGCATTGATGTATACTATGGGATGGGATCCTAGTAATAGTCTAATGATGGATACTGTGTGTAAATTACTTGGGTTGTGTCCCTGCCCCCCCATTTCCAAAAGTAAGACTGTGCAATGGAAATTACCCATTACCCAGATATCTATCCCAAGTGGTTTGATATCATCATCAGTGGGGTACACAGTATGATAAAAAAAGAAACACATGTTGGACATGATGAGTCTAATTAAATAAAGTAGCCAACACTATAGCCTATGGGATGAAGAACATGCACAAATTAGCCCTCAAAAATTAAATACATACATCTGTGGCAAGAAGGATTTTCAAAAACATGACCACTACAGATATTTCAATGACCT
The DNA here is from genome assembly GCA_002120245.1 of Maccullochella peelii. Classification (NCBI taxonomy): domain Eukaryota; kingdom Metazoa; phylum Chordata; class Actinopteri; order Centrarchiformes; family Percichthyidae; genus Maccullochella; species Maccullochella peelii. The sequence continues at coordinate 63,440 of LKNJ01000096.1, read as the reverse complement.
TCCAGTTTTTTAAAAGAGTAACTTAATACCAAAATGAAAAGTATTGTTTCTTATGGTTGAAAATCTCAAGTCTGTTGCACATCTGACCACAAGCAACTGAGACGCTGGGTGCAGTAAGAGGTTAAACAGGCTGGTTACAGAATAACTTTAAATCTGCTAAAAAAAATAAAATTAAAAATCTTGTTTTTGCTGATGTTCAGTGGTTGAAGTGTCAACTTGCTACAGTGATGTAGCGATACACTTGGGGATGTGTTTAGGACGCCCTCACATCACTGTAAGGTGTGGTTACAAGTGCAACACAAAACACTTCTGACCACACCCAACAGAGGCACAAAAGACTTGAATCAAATCAGAGGTGGTCAGTGAGACAATACTTTTCAGCCTGGTGTTAAAATACTCTTAAGGTTACTCTTTAAAGAATGTAAAAAAGAAGATCCATTACTCTTAACAGGCTGTGGCAAATAGTTATAATATAATTCCAGTTAGATTTAAAGGGATCTGGGCAGTTTAATAATGCACTGCAAATACCTACGGAGAATATGATTATGGCATTGATCAGGTGTGTCTTTCACTGACATGATATTGGTGATCCCTGCATATAACTCACCTCAAACCACACACTGCATCATGAAGGGAGAGTTGGGCTCAGTGACTTTGGGCTCAGGAGAGAGCTAATTAGGTGTTGGTGCTATACTTCTGATGCAAGGTATAACATCCATATTGGTTCAGGCCTTTTAAATCATAAATCACATCAATATTAGAAGACTGCTGAGTAAAGGCACTTTGTCACATAACAGCAAAACATGGTTATGTCATTATAAATCAGTTTTCAATTAAATTTGACTAGGATGTGCAATTATTTCCCTTCTTACTGACTAAGCAATGCCCTCAAATTTATGACAGTCTTGAAAAAACAAAAAATAAACATCATTAAAGACATTACCTTCTCCTCAAGCTGGTTAAATATGAACTCTATGACGACGTCATCCTCGAAACCCAGAATCTCTGTCACTCGCTGAGTAATCCAAGGTTTGATGACTTCCAGGTTCACTTTGGTCATGTCCACCTAAGGGTGAAACAAGCAACAAACGGCTCCCAGTCAGTAAAGATAGCCAATGACAAAATTTCAGTGTCTACGGGTAGCTGTGAGTTTCGGTTTCGTGCAATCATAAACGAATATCTACAGACAATGGCTGTCACGTCACAAATCTAACCAGTCATTACATTTTTCAAGGCAACAATTTATTTAGAACATTAATGTGTACTAACACAGTGATAACAGGTATTGTAAATGTGTACAATCTTATACCTTCTTGTCCAGACATTCTGCAAATTTCAGCTGCTTCAGCAGTTTCTTCTGCTTGTTGCTAAAACGGTTGTCTTGCTCCGCACTTGTACCCTAAAGAAAAATCAACAATCAAATCTTAGTTGGCTTGTTAAATGTAACTTGACACAATCACATCTATACAAATATCAACATGTGTCGCACAATATTTAGTTCAGTTGCACAACAACTTCCTTGATACTTGGCCAGCGTAACGTAAACGTTACTGCGCTCTAACATACCGGCAATATTGACATCAAACCAAAGAGTTCAAGTTAAGTTAGCAACCATTATGCTACTTGTGCCAACATGTGACATTACGTTAAAAGTTTAAATATTAGCTAACGTTTGTTCACGTGACCACAGTACCACGTTAAATTTAAACCATCAAACTGAGTCAGATATGGCATTGATACAGATAAGCTAGCGTTAGCTAAGCTAGCAGTTAGCCTGCTTAATCCTCCAAGGGAAACAAACAGGCTAATATTAGCCACAGTCTGGGAGCGATCTTGACCGATAACAGCGCTGACATGGACAGAATAGCAAAAGTGCAATTTGTGTCGTTATTTTGTACATATCTAGGTGTACTCATGATAGTTAACGTTCGTGTAGCAGTGGTCGTGACAACCTCACAGAGACAGAAACGATGCATGCGCCGCCTGGACGCCATCTTTAGCCGAGGCTAACAAATTAGCAGTAACTAGCTAGACAGGTTGGCTCGTCTATTTCCTGCAACTGTGTGTGTCTGCAAATTAATGTGGAAATGATATGGTGTGTAGGCAACATGGCGTTACATAAGGATATAGGGTAACAAACATTCGTTTTGTAAAGGCGCGTAAACTCTGGAAATAACCTAGTTGAAACACGACTCATGTCGAAAACCCAGACTGTTTGTCATCAGTTGATAGACGAAGCCCTGACCGTACCGTTTCTGACTGTATGGCCCGCCACCTAAATACATATAGCATATTAATGTTCTAAACAAGGAATATACCTCCATACAACGTAACAACAAGACACTAAAACGTTAGAAATAAGTTTAAAGATCTTACGCGGAAGAATCCCGCGTCCATTATCGGAGAAAATTGATATTAACAGGCGCTGATGAGAAAGACGTGTGTGGCTCCGGTGCAATTTTAAGAGGCTAACCGGATGACGGGTGCGCCTCTACAGGAAGCAATAAGCACAAGATCTGCTGTAATGGCGAGGAGGAGAAGGATACATCCTGACCCCTTTATCAATAAAATAAAATAGAGAAAGATTCTGATTTTTACTTTAGTTAAATTAGTATCATCAGCAAAATGTAGCCTACTTGTAAAATGACTCATTATGAAGAATGTCCCCTTTCTGGGTGTTATAGTAACATATAGGCCTATCTTATACCATATGTTTATAATTATTGATGCATTTTAATGTAACTGGGCGAGATGTGGCCAATTTTAACTTCATAAACTGCTGGTAGTATATAACAATGCATAATATTTTATTTGTTGATTGTGTGTTTTGTAAGTAAAATCTGAATTTACAAAGTAACTAGTATTTATGGTGGTGAAAGAAATGTTGTGAATAAAAAAGTACAATAATTCTCTCTGAAATGCAGTAGATGTAGATGTCGTAGATGTATTAAGTAGCTTAAAATGGAAATACTCAAGTACAAGTACCTCAACATTCTACCTAGTTACCACCATAATAAATACATTGTTGTCAGCATCATCATCCTAAACATTATCAGGGCCCACTCAGTGGTAAAAAAATACTTTACATGCAGTACACACAAAGTTCAACAATTTACAATAATCACTGCTGTTTGGGTAAGTAACATTTTTATTATTTAAAGTCTGGTTCAAAGTACACTGCGTTTTTTTATACATTGTTTTCAAAAGTAATCTACTGTAAATAAGGCTTTATTTGTTATTGGTACTCATTTATAACCAAAATCACACTGCTGGCAAAAAAGCAAAATAAAGGCTTCCTGTTAGATGCCACAGCATAAAAGACTTTTAGAACAACCAGAATACATGATGAGTCATTACAGTCCAGAGTTAACTGAGCCAGCCATTCCAGATGATCCTGGATTCAAAGTGTATCCAGAACAGATTTGTTACTCTTAATGTGAAACTGGTCCATATTGTATTAGACATTTTAATAGACATTGTAACAGACTGTTGTGTCCATGGGTGCATGACATTTGGAAATCTCTAAAGCTTATGAAGTAAGTATTTTTCTGTTCCATCTGAGGCAACATACCCATGTGTAAAGTGATGCTTATACCATGATAACAATTAAAAACAACTAAGATGAAGAGAAGGTTTGACAGTATATGATTCCCTGAAAAAGACTGAAATGTGTGTGTTGAGTGCATGTGTATGATGTCTCATTGTCCACTGTATATTGAGACTTTACAAACAGTCCCTGGCTCATTGCTGTAATGTTCCAGAGTAATGGAGGATACTCGTTGACATCTTGTGAAAGTGAAGTGAAAGGAAGTGTATTGTTGGTAAATGCAGGCTGAAGAAAAGTCAGGGGTAGGGCATTTGGTCAGTCTTTGTGGAGCAGGTTTCGCTAGCTGACTGGCAAACCCTCGTCTGTCCTCTTGTTTTGAATGGAGCGCAGCATGTCTGACACCAGCTCCTCAAGCCCGAAGGCCGGTGCCCAGCCCCAATCTCTCCTGGCATTGGAGTCATCAAACCTCACGGGCCAGCTGTCGGCTGCAAAGTGACAAGCGAGATGACCACATTACTTCCATCACACCAATTTTAATTAAAGATAGCAATATCAATCCCACAAATAATTTCAAAATAAAACAAGATAAAACTTAAAGTAAAAACCCATTGCTTTCGGGTCCATCCAAGAAAAGACCATGAAACCTAAAAACCTTACAGATTTAGCTTTTTCTTAAAATGTCACATACTTTATCATGTTAACATGTCATCTGCCATGACATGAATTATATCTGTCTCCTTAAACAAGTGAGAAAATCATCAGTAATGTGTCAGTTTTTGTCACTTAAGTTACAAATTTTGACTTTTAATCACAATCCCCAACAGGATATTGCAATTTCTCAATGCCAGAATACACTTCCAAATGCATGAGAAAGTCAAACTGAATCAAAACTGGACCACTGGTTTATTAGTCGCTATCAATATAATCTTTAAATGTAGATTTGTGTCATGTTAGTTGGACCCACATTTTGCCAACTAATATAATTTTTTAACTGACTGAAAACATTGCAAAGATGTATCATCCCACACAGGTTTTGTATGTAGGTGTGTGTGTGTGTGTGTGTGTGTGTGTGTGTGCGCCACATGTGTTGAACCGTACCGATGGTCTGGCGGACAGAGTCGGGATTGTAGGTGACCTTGAGGTGAGGGAGATGCTTGCGGATTTCTTGGGCCACCTCTTCTGGAGTGAAGCTCATGGCGGCGATGTTGTAGGTACGCAGGGACAGCTGGCACTCGGGGGCCTGCATGAACTCTACTGTGGCACGGTGGCAGTCAGAGATATGCATCATGGGAAGACGGGTGTCGGGCCGCAGGTAGCACTCATGGTGACCTGTGCTCAGAGCATCGTGGAAGATTTGAACTGCGTAGTCTGTGAAGACAGGGGTCCGGAGTGCTTAGTCCATAACATCATTGATTATAATGAATCTATGTGGCATATGCAGATGTCAAGTAATGCAATACCTGTTGTTCCTCCTCCGGGTGGTGTGTTGACTGATATTACACCGGGGTAACGTAGGCAGCGGAAGTCCAGACCATATTTATGATGGAGATACTAAAGAAAAAGACGCAAAGAATATTGAGATGTCACAAAATCTTGCAAATATATTCATGGGAATGTGTATGTGTTGATGCTTTATAAGATAGCTTCAAGGTTGACCCACCTCCCCCATCAGTTCTCCATGCACTTTGGACACGCCGTAGATGGTTCGAGGTCTTTGGATACAGAGGTCAGGGGCCGGGTCACGTGGAGAAGAGGGACCAAATGCTCCAATGGTGCTGGGGACAAAGAGGCGCAGGCAGTTCTCCAGGGCCAAGTCCAGCACATTATGAAGGCCTAGATGGACACCAAACACCAAAGTGGAGTTTAAACACAATAATCCCTTAAAAATTGGCACATGTAAACGGTGTGTGTATTGAGCAGACCTGTGATGTTGATCTTGCGTGCCAAAGCCACATTAGCCTCGCCCACAGCACTGAGCAGAGCGCTGTAGTGGACCAGCCAAGTGATGCGATTATTTACAATCAGTTCTCGGAGAAGTTTGTAGTCCAACACATCAGCGTATACAAATGGGCCTGATGGGAAATGAGAAGAAGCTGGAGAGATCAATTAAAAGAAAACTAACGATTTAAAGAGCAAGGAAATAAGCTGCACTTTCTGTTAAGTGTAAATTGGAGAAGAACGTAAATTGTGTGAGTAAAACAGAACACACAGAGAGAAAAAAAACTTGAATTTGGTTTTGCATACCACTGCTGAAAACATGAGGTGGAGGCTTCTTAATGTCTGACAGGATTACATTCTCTGTTCCGTACTGTTTCCTAGACATTAATATAGATATGATGACACTGAAATTTCAAACATTTTGACCAACTTTAATATCTCAGGAACACACATCTGCACATCTTACCTCAGTATCTGTGCAAGTCCCACACCTAACTGCCCAAGACCACCTGCATACAGAGACAAAGGTGAATTTTTTATCTGTCCAGAGAAAACAATATGATGGTATGGTTGTCGCTCATAGTCTCCCTTGGGTTCCTGGTGTTCTTTCTCCCCCTCCGTCTTGTCTCCTGTGTGTGTGTGTGTCTGTTTGGAAGGCGTGGCATTCATCTACACATCTCCTGCAGTATTTCTACCCTGGTTTGCCACTCACTCGTCGCCAGATCATTGCTTCAGTTTCTGCGGTAGCAAGCATCCCGGCCTCAGAGAACTTTTTCTATTTTTGAAGATAGTGTGTGAAACAATTTTTGCTCGTGCTAATCTTGTCGTTTCCTGTTCCTGTACATCTCCACCAGCTTATCGGTTCTCCTGTATGCTTGTCAGCCACCCACTTTGCCAGCCGGCCTCCATTACCCCAGCCTGCCTACCATGCCTTTCCCATAGCTCCCTTCCCTCCAGATTTCCCTGACCCACCAACTCCTCTTCCACCTCCCTTTTCCCAGTATACAAATAAACCAGTGTGTTTCTAACTCCAGTGTCTGTGTCCTGCACTTGGGCTCCGCTCGGCATCATGCAACAATGGCATGAAAATTACAACCAATGTTTCTGGTGCACCGTGCTTCAGCTTTTTGTTTGTTCCGAAGCTTTATCCTGGTACAAAAAGTGACAACAGGCTATTATTCTCCCCACAGTTACTCATTGGCTCTTTTATGTCACCAGCACTGTCTGCACGTAACCTATTGTGATGAGTCAAAATGGGGTCCTGCTGCTGGTGCACAGTGAAAACAACTCAACAGCACATCTATCTGCATCTGTACTATTCCACTCATGCTGTTGATGCCACAATATGAATCCTTCCTAACAACACTCTTGCATTTTATTTAAGTTAAAAACATTGGATCAGCTTGGAAATGATTTGAGTGACTCTCTCAGCTCCCTTTAAAATGTGCCCTTCAGTAAGGCACTCAACCCCTGTTGTAACTGCTCTGTGGCCAGAAGTACAAAACAGTGGTGGCACAGTGAAAGTGGTAGAAACGAATGGCAGCTTCACAGGTTCAGTGTTTGCAGGTAGCTGCGGAAAACTCCATCTTTCCCTAAATAAATGTCAGGAGGAAGGAGCTATTATGAGCTCATGACAGAAGAAAATTTGTATTACCCGTGATGAGGACCCGGGGGTTTTCCTGAGGGGGCAGGGGGCTGCAGGTTTCCTGACTGTTCCATCTGCTCATCTGCCTGGGCACACAGCTGAAGCTGCGACTGGGCAAACTCCGCACCCTGCTGTGACAACCTCGGCAGAACAGGCCCAGCAAGGCCACAGTGGGCACACACACCCGCGTAGCCGGTTGCATGTCCAGTAGCAGTCCTTAGAGGAGTTAAATTGAACTTGACCAGACCATACTGATGACACAGATCTTCTATAGCTTGGCAATAATCATTGGTTGTATAAAAAAAAACATTACAGGCACAAGTTGAACTTAATTAGGATACAGAAATTCACTTTTACCTGTGTGCTGACAAAATCAGAAATCCCAGACAGATGATTCTTTATCCAAAACCAGCCAATGCAACTTAAAGAGTAAATCCAAAACTATTCCTCTAAACTAAACCATGAAATAAGAGCTGATAAGACCACTTTCAAGGCATGTAAGTGTTAAAGTACTAACCTTAGCATCCGATTGGTCACCGCTTCAGTTCATTCAGCCACCACTGGATAATAAGCAGGCGTAGAAAGTCATGCTGGGCTATGTGGTTCTTGTCCACTTTGTATAATCACCAGGGCTTGTGGCTCTTGACTGAACAGGACTACAGTCTCCAGCTTGCAAAGCTCCGTGTGTGCAAACATGCTGACTTGCTGTGCACAGGGATTTGTATTGTGAAGAGTGTTTAGCTGAGCTTAACAGGACTGGGAGGTGTGTCAGTTATACAGCCTTCCTCTATTGATAATATTTATGAGTGAATATATGTCAGAAAATAACTACCCCAAATAATTACCCCATTGAAATAATGCAGAACAGAGAAAATAACACTACTTCAGTAGTTTTTAAAGCAATAAAATATGGTGTGACAATACAGAAGGCTGAACAGCCTCAAATGACATCAACAATTAAGGTTTTTTTCTATTTTTATGAAAGAATAAAAAATTACTGTACATTAAAACTCATTAAAAAAAAGAATTCTGAAATAATAGTTTCACAGTCAGAAGGCATTGCACATTGGTAACATTCCTCTTTAAAACATGCTCTACATGTTCAGGCTGGCCATCTTCACTTGTTTGTGTACTGAAAGAGCATCAGCTGAGGGCCAGCTTCCCCCACTCAATGACCATGTTCCTTATTTCCTCCTGAGCCTCTTCAAGATGACGTGCCTGTTGGGTCCACCTCAGAAAAAAGCCTTGGGATCAGACATGGGCTCGAGTCAGCACCAACGCTTCAATAAAATTCACTAACACTAATTAATGAAAGCACCATGATTACATTAGAGGCTGCAATATTGAATAAGCATCACTGCTGATACTAACCACAGGTCAAAAACATGAAATAACGTTTGAATACGTGTGCCAATAAAATCTCACCTCTCCAAAGCTGCAGGGACTGAGGGTGCACTGAGGGCCAGATTGCTAGCTCAGTGGGCTCATACAGGGGGTTGGAGTAGTAATCTCTCTCCCCGGGCCTCAACAGGACCTGGAACAAACAGTGAGTCTTCTCCGTCACTCCTAGGGCACACCTGAGAGGGTGGAGTGAGGTGGAAGGTAACTAATACATTGGATGTGAAGATAACAATTAGTTTGAAAGAACGAAACTGTTGAGGGTTGTGTCAGCCAACAGTTCCCAATGCCCAGTCACGCTGACAAGTACGACTGACCTCTCCTGATGGCTGTTACACAGGAAGGTGCCATAGTCAGACGCGTAGGCCTCCGTCGCCAGCCTCAGGAGCAGCGCCTCAGAGAAGCCCAGCGCCAGGGGGAACTGACGCCACAGCTGCCACACACAGTCCAGCAGCAGCAGGAAGACCGGGGATTCCTGCTGGAGACGGGCATGGGAGTAGGCAGAGTGGGCACATCGCTGCTGGAATGGGTGTCCTGCCTGGAGAGAAGAACACTTATAAACATACATACAGTACATACAAACACACTGAGTCATGTCTAATTTTGCTATGTTATTTAAACTCTGGACGTCTTGTTTACATTTTGGCAACAGTGAGACACAGCTGAAATATTACTCTTATCACCTACCTCATTAATCACATTGTACTACTGGGTTGGTCAATACTTCAGTCTTGTCTATTTAACTAACTCTAAAGCATAAACAACTACTTTGCTCCATATGATTGTATCTTCTGTTTTAATTGAACATGAGATATAAGTGTTAATGTTCATTGTTTGTTGGTTATTTGGTTGGCCTGATAACCTGATTTGTTGGTAAAACTGAAAGTAGTGTTTCACGGTGCTTAAAAAGACCTTACAAAAAGTGAGAACTTGTGGATTATAAGATATATAAAGATGGTATCTGAAAATTTTTGGAAAAAAAACACAGTTTTTGGCTGTGACTTGTAATGCCACTCTCCTAAAGTTTTGAGAAATGCTGCACTGGATGTAGAATTGTTTGAGAGAAGGGAAACATTTGGAAACAGAGTCACCAGGGGCAAAAGGTGAAGAGAAGCAAGTTTTGTTGAATCTATGACCATGATCGCTGCATGCAATATGATTTTTTTAAGGCATTTCCTGTTAGGGTAGTAGACTGTGGAGCAATATCCTTTTAGCAAGAGATTTGGTTACAACCACATGTGAGACTGTTCTCGAAAAACATTGGACAGCTCTGCAGGAAAACTGCGAAATTAAAAGTAACTAAATTCATTATGATCTTATATTAAACTGTTTTTTGGAAGGCTTCCTTTTGATTCAAATTCTTAACTTTACTGAAAGCATTAACTTAAACTTTTAGCTTTATTTAACATGATATGCTTTTTGTATCCCAAAAAATGATTTCAGACTAGACAGAAACGCTCAGTTATTTATTTGGATTCTTTTTTTTTTTCTATGACCTACAAAATGTCTAAGATTTATTCTCACAAGTCTTTGCAAATTAGACATTTTAGCTTTTTCCAATCTTTCAACGCACACCCACACACACACACCTGTACCCACTCCCTCTCCAGCAGAGCCAGGAAGCCCTCCAGTGTGCGGCAGCATGGGTCCATGATGAGCTGAGCCAGGGTGCTGATGAGCAAAGTGGAGTCTGTCCCTTCAGGGCCGTGAACCAGAACTGAATGACCATCCCTGGACAAAAACAGTAGATATGCTACAGTCCTGTTCCTCCATGTGTATAAGAAAAGGCATACATGCATTTATTTCTAAGCAAAGCAATTACAGAAGGCCCTCTATCAGTGCTGATGACAGGTTTTAAATGTTTTAGAGGTGTCTTTGGTGGTGCTCACATTATTTATACATATATATATATATATATATATATATATATATATATATATAT